>MU710155.1:170427-181077 GCA_026770625.1 Nicotiana glauca | reverse complement strand
TTTCACCGGTTCGAGGTGAGTAATACTTGTGAATGATATCCTGAGGGTTTGAAACCCCGGATTTGCACATCATAGTGATGTATTGTGGTGACTTGCACGCCAGGTATGAGCGTGGGATAGAGCACCGTTGGGGATTGCGACTTGGTCCGTCCCAGTTGTTAATTTTACTGCGTGATTGATTCAAAACTGCTTGATGCTACCATGATTTGGGCTGATTGCCATGTTTTGGGCTTCGTGTTGATTATTTGAATCCTTCAGGGATTGATATCACTTTTTTTTTGCATTACATTGCATATTATTTGATCTCGGTCCAAGGTTCTAAATATTATTTTGCAAACTCAGCCATCTTTCTAAGATTTGAAAGTTTAAATGATATTTTCTGACGTTTTAAGCTGAGAACTGCTATTTTACTATTGCGCCAAGGGGCTTATGTGCATTGCTGGACTGAGATATGGATCGGGCTGCACGCCGCAGCAGTATATACATATACATGCATTGATCGGACTGCACCGCCGCAGTAGTATATTATATGGATCGGACTGCACGCCGCAGTGATATATTATATGGATCGGACTGCACGCCGCAGTGATATATTATGTGGATCGGACTGCACGCCGCAGTATTATAGCGCTTGGGTTGTAGGAGCCCCTCCGAAGTCTGTACACACCCCCAGTGAGCGCAGGGTACCCAAATGGATCGGGCTACGCGCCGCAGCAGTCATGTGCATTGCATTGCATTCATGCATTCATTCCTGTTTGTACTACGTGGAATTATTTTTAGCACTCACATATCATTGGCATACATGCTATTACTTGCCTTGTTGACCAGATACCCTGGTGTTACATGTTAAGGAGTGCTGAGCCCGAGAGGCTGATGTTGTACCTTGTGAGTTGGGAGTGAGCCCGCGGGGCTGATACTGTACTGAGAGGTTGATACTGAGCCCGAGGGGCAGATCTCTGATTATTTCCTACATGTTGAAATTATTTTCGCAACGGTTGAAAGGGGCATATTTTCAAAAGAGAATTTTAACGGAGCTTGAGATTTTCTAAAAGACTTTCACAGCGTTACGGTTTTACTATTTTTTTTCAAAGGGTTGTGCTGTCTTTTATAGCATTTTGGTGTGCTCATACGTGTTTTCTTATCGCTCAGATATTATTCGCTCTTATTACCACTGAGTTGGAAGTACTCACTTTACTCCCTGCACCTCGCGTGCAGTTGCAGGTACTGTTCACCCGGTTGCGGGTTAGTAGCAGATTGAAGGTATTGCTATCATAGCTAAGCAAGGTGACCGCCGGCGTTCGCGGCACCAAGATTCTTCTTCTTCTTGATTTCCAGAATTTACTCTACGTATTATAGACTTTGAAGTTGTAATAAAAACCATCCTAGATGCTCGTGACTTGTGACACCTCGGTCGGGCTGTATTGGGTTGTATTTATATTTATTAGTATCATTACTTCATATTCGAACTTTTATATAACTGATTAACTGCTTTAAGTAGTGTTCTGAAATGGTCTGGCTGGCCTTGTCTTCACGAGAGGCGCCATCACGACCGGGTTTGGGAATTGGGTCGTGACATTAAACAAATAATATCATAAAGTTTGCCTACCCGAACGTGGTCGTCCTAAGCATGCTCCTATCGGACAATATAATAAAGTAAAATAAATAAAACTAAAAGACAATTAACTTCATGCTCATTCCCTCTTTAACCTCTTATTTCATATAATTGACCAAGCCTAATTCTTAAAGGGTGAACAAATTAATCACTAATGGGCTTTGGCCTTCTCCCATATCCCGTGACCCAATCATTCAAACAAAAGACAGTTTTGTATTAAACTAATTAGCTAGTGAACAACACAGCCAACAAAATGAACATCCAAACCATAGAAAAGATAGAACCAGAGAAAAATTAAACTAACAACCAAATGAGAAAGGTGAGTCAAAACTGTCATAAAGAGCCATTAAAAGAGGTCTTGTTCCTTTAATTCTTAGTTTGCCTATCGACGTGATGTTTCAAAACATGTAAGTCATGGATTCTAATAGTGATGATAAACCTTCAAACAAACACATAAAGTCATTCTTTTACCCAACATTTCAAAACAATGAAAGCTTCTCAAATATCATTCATGTACATAAACTAAAGAAGACAAGAAAAAGCACATCAAACAGATTATTTATCTACCAAAATTCTTCAATGTGTCAAACCAGATTCATCACACAATAACACTACACTAGCTATAAATCTCACTTAATCCATAAAACAGAAGATATGTACTGCACCAAGATAGATCAATTAACACACACTGTCATTATAAATTAAACCTCATCTTTTAATGGATCTTTTGAAGTTTGATTCATAGAAAATAGAACAAACTAAAGAGGGATTAATAGAAATGAACCTGTTAAGTGCTTCTCCTTTAATATGTAAAGAAAGCTTCAGTAACTGATTAAATAAGATGGAGGCCCGAGGAAAATATAACCATATGAAGTAGGAACCGCGGATTCAAACTTGGAAACGATCTCGAACAGAAACTCCAAGTCCGAGCACCCACTTCAGCTTGACTCAATTTCTGAAGACCAAATCGAAAAAGGAAGAAATTCCAGGATATATCTTTACTATTCTGATTTTCTTTCTTGAAATTTAAGAGAAAAACTTGAAAAAAAACTAAAATTGAAAAAAGGAAAGAAGAACTCGTTTCTCTGCCTTCCTCCCCAATGTTATCCCCAAAATTTATCCCAAATTCTCTGTCCATAAGCTCTTGTGTTTTTTTTTGTTTCAGGCAAGGTCAGCGGCAGCGGCTGGCTGCTTCTGGGTGGAAGAAGGTTGGAGGCATGCGGCTATTTCTGGGCAGCCACTGCTAGTTTTAGGTGTAGGAGAGGTGGGTGTGCGGCTCTGTGTGTGGTCAGTGGCAGAGGTGGAGATGCGGTAGGGCTGGTGGTTGGCTTAGGAGGTGTGGAAGGCTGCTAGTTTTTCTGTTTGAGATAGAGTGACAATGGTGGGTCTTTATTTTTCAGGGGAGGTGCCGATAGGTTTTTGAGAATTTAGGGTGGCGGATAGATTTTTGAAAGGTTAGGGTGAGCAGCTGATCTAAGTTAGTGAAATTAGGTCTTTCCCTTTTTAGGGAAGTGACGATATGGGCTAAGGGAATGGGCTTGAATTTAGGAAATTAGGGTTGGGTCCATGTCATGTTGGATTTTAACTTTGGGGTAAGAAGACTAAATAAAATAATGCACCTATAAAATATAAAAATCACTTTTAATTAAAATAAACTACTAAAATAAAACTAAATACTAAAAGTAAAACTATCTTTGTGTCTTTTTTAATTTTGAGAAAGGTAGATAAACTAAAAGTAACTAGATAATATATCAATTAGCTAAATAAAAGAAAATATTTTTGTAATGATAAAATAAAGTAAAAGAGTCAAAACTAGTTAAATTAGCGATATTAAACCTAAACTAATTATTTAAACGCTAAAATGTGTAAAATGTCAGGGAGGGTAAAAAATTACATGTCTACAGCCGCCCCTCTTTGACCGGAAACATGAAGAGTTTTTAGAGAAAGAACGACGAGATAGGTTTTTTGACCCGACCCTTATTTAGAGAGACCAAAAACTAAAAGAAAGGAGAATGTGACCGAGCATTGGTATCTGAGCTGCCTACATACCCTTGGCTATAAAGGAATCAGGCCACGTGTAGTTCAGAAGTAGAAAAAGTTGAGAAGGATACTGAGGTGGAGAGTCGAGTAAAGTGCCGTCGAAGTTCCGGTCCCCTGTTCCTGTCATTACATCAAAATTGAAAGCAAATTTTACAGCAAAAATAAAAGATAAAGACAAAATCCTATCTACCTCTTATCATGAATCTTCCTTGAATCTTCACTTGCTCCTTCAACATGAAATTGAAAATTCACCCTACTCTTCAGGTGGACATCCTACTGACTTGTATTTGAAGAAAACTAGAAGTTAACCCTATTCTTCAAGCGGGATCCTGCTGCTTTGACTTGAAATAAACATGAAATTTGAGTAGACTTGAGCTTGCAAACCTTGTCTTTCGGGTGGACTCGCGCTACTTTTGATTTGGACTAAAAATTGCCCCTGTTCTCTGGGTGGGATCCTGCTATCTTTGACTTGAATCTTGAAAACTGAGAGTTGACCCTGTTCTTCAGGCAGTCTCCTAATGTCTCTCTGACTTGAACTTGTAAACTAAAAGTTGAACCTGTTCTTCAGGTGGGCTCATGATGCTTCTATAACTTGAACTTGAAAATTAAAGGTTGGCCCATGTTCTTCAGGCGGACTCCTGATGCCTCTCTGACTTGAACTTGTAAACTAAAAATTGACCATATTCTTCAGGCGGGCTCTTGATGCCTCTCTGACTTGAACTTGTAAACTGAAAGTTGGCCCTGTTCTTCAGACGGGCTCCTGATGCCTCTGACCTGAACTTGAAAACTAAAAGTCCTATTCTTCAGGCGGGCTCCTGATGCTTCTCTAACTTGAAAATTTAAAGTTGACCCTATTCTTCGGGCAGGCTCCTGATGCCTCTAACTTGAACTTGTAAACTGAAAGTTGACCATGTTCTTCAGATGGGCTCCTGATGCTTCTTGAACTAGAAAATTGAAAGTTGACACTGTTCTTTAGGCGGGCTCCTGATGCCTCTCTGATTTGAACCTGTAACTAATTTCTAAAACATTTCCCCTTGTTCTCCGGGTGGGTACCTGCAATCAAAAACAACAAAACAAACAAATTTTTCTTCCCCAGTTTGCACTAGGAGGATTTGTAAGTTGTTAGCAAAAATGTCAATCAACTATGCTATTGATGAAAGATGCAATGATAAGAGTAAAATTAAAGACTCGAATAGGATGTCTCATGTGAGATTGAGCTTAAGGAAAAATATAAACTGAGCTTGATTAAACTAAAAATTGACCCTATTCTTCAGGCGGGACCCTGAACTAAAGGAAAGCTAAAGATTAACAACTTAAGAAAACAAAAATTGACCCGACCCCTGAACTTTGAGATTAACAACTTAAGAAAACTAAACTGACCTTATTCTCCAGGCGGGACCCCTGGACTTAAGGTATGCTAAAGATTAATACCTTAAGGAAACTAAAACTAACCCTATTCTGCAGGCGGGACCCCTGAACTTAAGGAAAGTTAAAAAACTCTTTTGACTAGGGAGAATGCCTAGGAGGTATGGTTCTTCTCAACTAGGGAAAATGCCTAGGAGGTAATGGTCTTCTCAACTAAGGGAATGTGTCGGAGGTAAAAACCTTCTCAACTAGGGAAAATCCTAGCAAGCAAAAACCTTCTCAAACAACCTTTGTGATGACAAAATTTGGGCACGACACTTGATAAAATTCAAGCTGCCAAGCTTTGATATTTGGACATAGTCTTGATCCCTGTTTCAAACAAAGACAACTTGTGAGTTTAAACATGGTGCTTGGTTTGTGGCCTTGACTTTAAGGGCGATTGCTCCTACACTTGCCATGACAACTTTGATTTTAACTTGGGGACCTTGCTTGTTATTGGCTAACCACTTTCTTGTCAAACCTTATCATAGAAAACACCTCTGATCCATTCAAGCCCTAAATCCCTCTATCTATTGCACTGTGCTCATGAATAGACATTTACTGAACCTTTGCATTTCATATGAATCCCAAAGCACATCAATTGTCACCAACCCAGTATGCATACTACTCTTTCCTGACTTAAGCCACTTTGATGTACTCGCCAGACTCCGCTTTCTGCAATTGGAAAGCTGGTAACAAATTTTTAAGTCATTTCTCACTTGTTCTGACCAAACAAACTCAAAAAGAGGACTTGAATAAAGCAAGACGAACATAGCGAAGAGACAATGGAAAAAAATGATATATAACAAGAAAATTACTAAGTAGAAACTTATCAGATGTGGATACCAACTCTAATGAACATGACATTCATTTTAGATTAAGTGGCAAAATCTGTCTAGTAAGTATGATTTTCAATTCTTGTTGTACCATTAACCTTTGGAAACTCCAATTATCCAATCTATCTATGAGATTCACAATCCTTATTCAACTTGTGGTAACCCCAAGGGTTTTCAACATCAAGCCTCTCTCATTTTTTTCTTTCTCTCAACTCTCCGTCACCTTATGGTGCCCGTGAGGGTTTTCACCAATAAGAGTCTCTCATTCTGTTCTTTTCTTCTTATTTCCTTTGATTTTGCAGATGACAGGGCATTAACCATGGTAAAAATATCATATGTTCCTGGCATGTCTAAACTCGACATGCTCAAAGATTATCTGGAAGGTCGTTTTTGGACTGTAGTGTGGCTTTTGGACAAGTTTAGAAGGAAAAATATCATAACGGCTCAAACTAACAAAGACAACATGATTAATTTATTTACAACTTTTGGAATCCACTTTAAAAACTTTTCCCTGGATCCCTAAAACAAGATAATTTGATTTTCTCTTCTCTTTTTTGAGATGGAATTTCTAAGAAAAACTGCCCCACTCTTGACTTCTTGGGATTATGAAACATTTTATTTGGTGTGAACAAACTGTAAGGATGCCTATGTATCTTCTGGTGACAAGAATCAGGTCGAACGTAGTTCACAAGGATACTTTATTTTTGTTGCTATTTTTTTCTTTTCTTTCCTTTTTTTGATTTTTTTTTTGAATTTTTATTTTGAAAAGAAGTTTCTAAAACAAACTTTATGGGGGAATATTTTTTTTTAATGACTCTAACTTGATTCCAAAAGAAGGGAGGTCAAGAAAATTAGCATAAGCTCAAAAAGGGTACCGAATGGTATAAAGTGTCTGGGTAGCTGAAAGAGGGCCTTCCAACCTTCGAAAATGCCAAGTACAACACATGCAGCTTGAGAATGAAAATTGAAGATCATGCACAATATTTTTCTTTTGCAATTTTGGCATTGATATCACTGATATGACTTCCACTTTTCCTTAGTGCCTTGTCAAGTACAGAACTCTAGTTAGGTGATTTTTCTATACAATGGATACCCGCCGTCAATTTGGGACAAACTCCCTTGGCTTTATCTTGTAACTTGAGATGCACTTGAACTCAAAGTTTCTTGCTTCAAATTGTCCGGGACGCACTCTCTTGTAACAAATTCTTGTCGTCCTATAAACTTCCCAAACTATCTGCCTCAGTTTCACACAATTCGGGCTTTAAATGACCTCAAAATATCCAAATCTTTACTTATTTCCCTCAAAATATCCCTGTCATCTTCAAAACTTGTTTTATTGTTTCATGATTAGACTAACTTTTAAGATCAGGATGATAATTCCACATGCATGTCATGTCACTAGAGTCACCATGAAAAGAACTATAAAAGGAAAATAGAACTAAACAAAAAGTGACTAAAAATAACAGAAAATATGAGATTGCATTAAACAGATGGTGAAAGGGTTCGAACAACAAAACAAGCAAAATAAACTGGTGTTACAACCTTGGAACAAACCTAGATAACACTAAACGAGTTACTACGACTAAACGAACTAGGCAAAATAAAAGTGTAGAAGGTTTTGAGTCACAAGACATATCCGGATTACAACCCCAAAATAACCCGAACAATAGAAATGACAACAAAATATACCATCATGACTCCTCCCCGGCTAACCAAGAAAGGAGCGTTTTTCCAATTACCAAGCTCAACATCTTAGCCACTGAGTTCCACATCAATATTACTAAGACCATTACCAACTTCAATCACATTGGCCCCAACAAATAGAGTTTGGGTCCCTTTTGCCGACCGTTCTTAATCAACTTCTAGAACCAAGACTGATAGCGTTGAAAGCTTTGTGGAAAGTGGACCCCCAAGGAGCTCATAAGACTTCTCATATTCCTTTTCGACACAAATCATGCCCACCATATGTGTATCATTATGAACATGTACTAGACTTTGGCTAGTATCCGCTGCATCGGATTTTGCACGATAATGTAACCTGCATCAATAAGCTTCTGGACTACTCTTTTCAAATGCCAACACTTTTCTATGATGTGCCCTGGTGAATTAGATCAATATGCACACCTTTGAGAATAATAAATATTCTTTGGAAAGGGGTTCAAATTTTTTATGTGAAATGGCTTCAACATGTCCAATTGCCTCAACCTTTGAAAAAAACTAGCATATGATTCTCCAATAGGAGTTAAAGAATTCTCCTTTTGTTGCTTCTTTTTCATTTTATCCTCAGACATTGGTTGGAACCTCTTGCAGATAGGTGGTTGATATGCTTGATGAGGTGGGTAAGACATTTGTGGAGGCGGTGCAGGCCATTACGGGTCTTGTGGATGTGGAGCATATGGCGATGCTCTGTGGATAGAGTACTAGGAAGGTGAGGTATGACTTTCGGGATTTTGTGGAGAGAAGTAGCATTTGGAAGGATTATCTGGAGTACGAGGATATTCATGGGATCGATGTTGAGGCTGAAAGCGTTGAGCAAGAGCGCCCACTTGATCTTGTCATTGGCGAGGTTCAACAACATCTTTTCTATTTCTCTTTCTTTCCCCCAAACTTACTCAGATGTTCTGAATGTCTTCCGTAGTATCTTTCAATGTAGAATAGCTCATAATTTTGCCTGAATTGATTCCTTCTTCTACCATCTCCCCCATTTTTACACAAGTAAGAGAACAAAACAAGGCTAAGTGTAACAATTGTGGGAAATTGCTGGCGCATAAATATACTGGAGAACGTAGCGGCACGGGTAGTTTGAATAGGCACATATTTACACACCCTACAGATAAAGCTAGATATTTACAAATTAAAGCGCAGCAAGAGGGGACAAGTGTAGATACTACGGTTAACCCTAGTACAGGTTCAAATCTAGTTCAACCTGGAATTAACACTGTGACTGGTGGTATTTTATATTAAGATCCTAATAAAGATCGTGTAGAATTAGCAAAGATGGTTACTGTTTTTTGCTTTCCCTATACTTTTTCTTCTAATCCTAATTTTGTGCATTATATTAGAAAAGTTTTTAATCCTACTTATAAAGGTTGGCCTCGCGCAACAGTTAAGAGCGATATTTATAAATATAAACATGAATATGAACAATATTTGCGATATTTGTTTACTCATATAAGTAATCGTATTTCTATTACAACTGATATTGGTAGAAGTAATAATAACTGTGATTATCTAACTGTTACAAGTCATTGGATAGATGATGAGTGGATAATGCAAAACGTATTATTGCGTATAGAATAATTAATTCACGCCACACAGGTAAGTTTATTGGTAACACTGTTGCAGATATTTGTAGATATTTTTGCTTTAGTGATAGAATAATGGCAATTTCTATGGATAATGCTTCTAGTAACACTAGTGCTATAGGTATACTTACAACAACACTAAATCCTGCATTTAGTAATATATTCCATGTAAGATGTATTTGTCATATTTATCATTTAATTGTAGGTGATGGTATGCGAATTTTAAATTTAGAAATAGAAAAGGTTAGAATGGCTCTTAATTGGCTTTTTTATTCAAACCGTAGAAGCAGACTTAGAGAGTATTTTAAAAAATGTGATGAATATGGCCTTAGAGAAAGAAAGGTTCCTAAACCTTGCCCCACTAGATGGAATTATATGTACGAAAGTTTAGTAGTTGCTTACGAATATAGGAACCCAATTAATGCAACATTCAATGCTCGGGTTGGGGGTGTGGATGATGATGAAATGCTTAAAACTCAAGATTGGACGAATGTTAAAATTCTGATAGATTTTTTAGAACATTTTCAAATTGCTACAAATGTATTTTTCGGGCAATATTATCCGACTATTTCAAACTGTTTAGTTTATATTGCAGCACTATGTGAATTGTTTATTGAATTTTCGGAGGGTGGGGAAATTTATAAACTTGCTATAAATGCAATGAAAGAAAAGTTTAAAAAATATTTTTTCCCTATCCCCCCTATTTATGGTGTACCTGCAATGTTAAATCCTACAATGAAATTAGGAGGTTCTCAATTTTGGTACTCAAATATTTATAAGGCTTTAGATATTTCAAATGAGGAACGTGCTACACTTGCAGATGCAAAAGCATCAATTAAAATTAATACTCAAACAATTTATAATGCATACCAACTTGCCTTAGATCATGCTAGGCCAAATGTTCCAACCCCTACTTCGTCTAGTTCACACTCGTCTAAAAGAGCTGCGGGCTTAAAGGCACTTAAATCTTGGACAGAGTTCAGGGGTTCTCAAGGTGATAATTATGATGAAACTTTACATCTAAATGAGCTTCAAGTTTATTTGACGCAGGGACTTGAAAAGGAGAATCCAGATGGCAGTTTTGATCTTTTGGAATGGTGGAAGCCAAGGGAAAAACATTTTCCGGTTCTTGAAAGGATGGCTCGGGATATTTTAGCGATTCAAGCTTCAACTGTTGCATCAGAGAGCACTTTCAGTCAAGCAAGACTTCAAATAGGTGATCATAGATCATCTATGAGGGAGAGCTTGGAAAAATCAGTGCTATTCAGAGATTGGATTCGCTCGGAAAGAAGAAACTTTGGACTTGCGGAATCACAATCGGATGTGGATGAAGCTTATGAAGAAATGATAGCTGAACTTGCGGAGGATGCTTCTTCGCCCGGAAGTGGTGATGAACAAGCTTCTTTTCTACCACCACCAACGGAACCTCCTCCAAACCTTTAAGGATTTATGA
>MU710155.1:107833-169327 GCA_026770625.1 Nicotiana glauca | reverse complement strand
TAATTTATTAAGCATGCCAATTTAGTTTTACTATTATTTCGTTATTTTACTTTTTCGTCAAACACTTTATTATTCATATTTCTATATTATACATACTACATATATTTATATATCCATATATAAGAGAAATTTATATATATACATACATATATGGTTTACAATAAATTTCCTTAAACAAAAAAAATTTAAAAAAAACCCGAAAATTAAAAAGCCCATTAGGCCCGCTAAGCCCACGAGCCTGGCCCGCTAAACCCGGGACCATAGTGGGCTTAGGCCCGTCACGGGCCGGTTCCATCCCATGAGCCCACCAAGCCCGGGACCGCCAGAGCCCAGGCCCACCAAGCCCGGGACCGCGAAGCCCGGCCCGTTAGGCCCATTTATGTCCGGGCCCGGCCCACAATACAGGGTTAGATGGGGGGTCATTGTTTTGGGGGGAGGTGCCGCTAGTTTTTTGAGAAGTTAGGGTGGCGGATGGATTTTTGAGAGGTTAGAGTGAGCAGCTGATCTAGGTTAGTAAAATTAGGTCTTTCTCTTTTTAGGGAAGTGAGGGTATGGGATAGGCTTGAATTTGGGAAATTGGGGTAGGGTCCATGTCTTGTTGGGCTTTAACTTTGGGGGTAAAAAGATTAAATAACATAATGTATCTATAAAATATAAAAATCACTCTTAATTAAAATAAGCTACTAAAATAAAACTAAATACTAAAAGTGAAACTATTTTTGTATTTTTTTTAATTTTATGAAAGGTAGATAAATTAAAAGTAACTAAATAAAATATCAATCAGCTAAATAAAAGAAAATATTTTTGTAACTTTTATTTTTGTGATAAAATAAAGTAAAAGAGTCAAAACTAGTTAAAATAACGATATTAGAAATAAACTAAATACTTAAACGCTTAAATGTGTAAAATCTCAGAGAGGGTCAATAATTACATGTCTACAATGACGCATGTGAATCATTGTACCCCGAAGAAAATGGGGGGCGAAGAGGTGAAGCATGTGCCCTAGAGAAATTCCTCGGCTGGCCAACTCAGCATGCTTGATGAGCATAAGGAAAAGCTTGTACACGTATGGAAAGAGTTGATCCAGACACACCTCATAAAAGCAGCAGAAATCCACCACCAAGGAAGGAAGGGGAAACATGTACTCAATGACAAAAGGATACGCATAAAACGCGCAGTAGCCCCGGCGGTGTCAGTGCACTATATCCTTATCCGCTAGTACTATTTCAATATGATCAGGGATGCCTCATTTGGCTTTAAACGCCGTGAGCACCACAACATTCATCGTGGAAGGAACGGGCTCCGGCTCGTCTCCAGCAGGGATATTAAAGTTGGTCCTTGCCTTCCCCGGGCGGTAGACCACCTCATCCACCATCAGAAAGCCCACATCCTCCACTATCTCCACCCCTCTTCGATTAGGGGTGCATCACTTTCCGGCACTGGAGCACCAGCAACTCTATCAGAGTTAGAAGAAGCACTAACTATTTTCTCTTTGACCGAAAGAAATGAGAATGATAAGGGAAAAAGGGTGGTGGACATAGCAATCCTAACGGAAACAGAAATTTAAGAAGACGAAGAAGAAGGGTTGAAAAGTTCTCTCTTGAACAGTTAAAAAGTGTAACATTCAAATGAGGGATTCTCCCCTATTTATAGGGATATTGTCACGACCCAAATCTCGTGAAGACAAGGCAAGCCAGTCAACCCAATTCATCCTTTTAAAACAATTATTTAACACAATCATAGTACAACATGGTTTAATAATACCAAATAACGGAAGTGTAGATAAAAATGCAGAAATCCAACCCAACATAGCCCTAATCGGGGTGTCCCAAGTCATGAGCAACTAAAAAATCCTGACACAAGACTAATAAATACGGAATCCGATACAATAGTTCGAATAACATGGAAATAGTAAGATAAAGGAGTCACGGGGGATACGGACGCCAACAGCTATCTCGAAATCTCCGAAAAGCACCGCCTGGACTGGAAGGATCAACCCTCAGGAGTGGAAATATGCTATGCCTGAATCTGCACACACGGTGCAGGGAGTAATGTGAGTACTCCAATCCAGTGAGTAATAAATATAAATAATAGCTAAAAGCAAGAAAACACGTAAAGGCATAAAGCATTCTATACAGAAGCAGTGAAATCACTTAAAATAGCAAATCAGTGAAATATCATATGAAATCTCTTTTAAAACCAGTAAAACAGGTAATTTGGCAGTAAATAACCAGTAGAAATATGCCCCTCGGCTCAATATCAAAATAGCAAGCAGAAATCTACCCCTCGGGCTCAGTATCAAATTAACAAGTAGAAATCTGCCCCTTGGGCACAGTATCTGTAACTCAGAACAGTATCAGCCCCTCGGGCTCAATATTAATCACTCAATGTAGTATCAGCCCCTCAGGCTCACTCTCAGAACAATATCATATAGTAACCGCTGTGGCGTGCAGCCCGATCCATTTAACGTCGACGACGCTCACTGGGGGTGTGTAGATTCCGGAGGGGCTCCTACAGCCAAAGAGCAATAATAACATAAGGCCTGAAAGCCTTCTCACATCACTCATAAGGCCTGAAAGCCTTCTCACATCCCTCATAAGGCCTGAAAGCCTCCTCACATCACTCACAAGGCCTGAAAGCCTCTTCACATCACTCGACATTTCCTCACATATGTCCCTCGACCTTACTCAGTCCAAAAAAATCATCATAAGCCCCTTGGACATTTGTAAAACGGTAGTTCTTAGCCAAAAAATATCATTTAAGTTTTAAATTTGTATAAAAGCGGTTGAGTTTGTAAAACAATGATTATCAATAAGACTGAGTCTAAATATAAGTCAAAACAGTGAGGAAATAGTGATAAAAATCCCTGAAGGGTTCAAATAGTTGACACGAAGCCCAAATATGGCAATAAGCCCAATTCATGATGATAACAAATCATTTTCAGTCAAATATACAGTAAGATCATCAATCGAGACGGACCAAGTCACAATCCCCAGTACTAAAAGGCCCCGCGCTCATCATCCAGCACGTTTTTCACCTCAATATAGCACTACGATGTGCAATCCGGGGTTTCAAACCCTCAGGACATCATTTAACGTCATTACTCACCTCAATCCGAGCAAAATCCTACTCCACAATGCCTTTGTCTCTCAAATCGATCTCCAAATGCCTCGAATTTAGCCACAATAATTCGATTCAGTTAATAAAAATTACAGGAATTAATTCCATATGAAATTCTACATTTTCCATTAAAAATACGAAATTGCACTCAAAATTCATCAGTGGGGCCCACATCTCAAAATCCGACGAAACATATAAAATCCGACAACCCATTCTGATACGAGTTCAACCATACCAAAATTATCAAAGTCCGACAATAACTCGACCCTCAAATCTTCAAATTAAACCTAGTGGGTTTTCAAAATCTTCCAACTAAATTCACAGATTTAATGCCAAAACTTGTAATAGATTCGGGTAATCTAACCAAAATTAATTTAAGAACACTTATCCCGTTGTTCTCTCCAAAAATCTATCAAAAAATTGCCTTATCCGAGCTCCAAATCGCTAAAAATGGAAAATGGGAACGAAGTCCCATTTTCAGAACTTAACATTCTGCCCAGGCCCGTTCTTCTTCATGTTCGCGTACAGTACCTCGTGTTCGCAAAGGCCAATATCCCAGACCCTTAGCGTTCGCATTCCAGGGCTCGTGTTTGCGAAGGCTTATTTCCAGGCCCTTCGCATTCGCGTAGGCCAAATGACCCCAGGCCCAATTTTCCTTCTACGCGTTCGCGACTACTCCCCCGCGTTCGCGTAACACCTTGACCCACTCCTTCGGGTTTTCGGCTTCCCCTTCGCGTTCGCGAAGGCAAAAATCACAGCCTCCTATTTTCCTCTTCGCGTTTGCGAGACTCCCCTCGCGTTCGCAAAGAAAGAAACCAGATACCAGCAAGCCACGGTTCAACAAGTTCCAAAAATGACCCGTTAGGCATCCGAAACACACCCGAGGCCCCCGAGACCTCAACCAAAAACACCAATATATCCTAAAACCTCATTCAAAATTGTTCCAATCATTAAAACACCTCAAACAATACCAAAACCATCAAATTACATCGAATTCAAGCCTAAGTTCTTCTAAAACTTCAAAAATACGCATTCAATCAAAAACCCAACCAAACCACGTCGGAATGACCTAAAATTTTGCACACATATCCCAAATCACCTAACAAAGCTACAGAAACTCTCGAATTTCTATTTTAACCCTCGGATCAAAATTTCACCTATCAATCGGAAATCTCCAAAATAATAACTTCGCCAATTCGAGCCTAATTCTATACCGGACCTCCAAAATCACTTCCGGTCACACTCCTAAGTCACAAATTACCTCCCAAAGCTAACCGAACCATCAAAACTCACATCCGAACCCTCTAACACATAAGTCAACATCCGGTTGACTTTTTCAATTTAAGCCTTCTTAAAAGAGACTAAGTGTCTCATTTCTTATCAAATCCTCTCCGAACGCAAACTAATCAACTTGATCATATGAAACACGGATAACGAAGCATAAAGAAGCAGATATGGGGGGAAACGGAGTGGTAACTCATGAGACGATTGTCCGGGTCATCACATCCTCCCCAACTTAAACAAATGTTCGACCTCGAACGTGCCCAAAGTTGTCCCAAAATCCAAACAATAGCAGAGTAACCTTGCCATGCATATACCCGGGGGTGATCCCACGTCACCCTATCTCATATAGGTCCGACAACACATTGCAATAGAAATTTCGCAATCCAATCTTGCCCATAAACCATAGAATCACATTTCCACTTTTGAAATCTTCCATATGATCAGAATCTCGCATTTATAATGTGAATAAGTCCGAACAAGCTATAACAACCCATAACTACAACCTCGGGTGCAATTACATAACATAACACATGACTTAAATGCTTGCAGCGATAACTTCTAATCATAGCAGCTGCACGCAACAACCGAATATCGATAGAAAACCTTTTATCAACTAAGGTCTCATCCCAACACTTTCATATACTGCAAATGATAAATAAAACACACACTAAGCCATAACCATTTCTTAGATCAACCATTCATGAAGCCACTTCTCCTTTGGCAAAAACCATAGCAAATATTTGAGTTGAACCTCGATATTATCCTCCCAACATCCTGAAATCAAATTCGTTTGTATTCATTCTAGGTCCCAACAATCTCATCTAATCCAGCACAACTACTCTAGCAACATTGACACGTCAATATAGACTAAAGCCACGACTTGTGTAATCCGTGCACCAATAAGCCACAATCCAAACTTACTCAAATCATGAAAATAGCTCAAAAGAAAGAGCTGTACCACAAGCTCACTAGTACCACCACAACACAAGGCTGAGAACCCATCTCACATCATAGAAACAGAACACCTGAATCTAACCGCAGAGTCATACCTCCACATAACTTCGCTGCCATGCGCGACCCTATCTAGACACTAGTTCATATGAGACACCCCAAGTCACCATGCTCAAAATCATCAACCAAGCGCAATTTGATGTCTAGTACCACCAGTGAATCACCATACCCACGGAGAAGTACATGATACAATGCCATACCAGTAAACCTCAATATTGCACCATCCGACTACCCAGAAAGGGAAAATACCTCAAAGAAGAGAGCCTCTTTGCAAGTTCCACAAGTACCATCCCAACGATATGTTATGAGCTCATCAATCATAGTGGAACCAAGATACATGAATAGAATAATAATAACCAGCTCTTCTATAGCTCACATTGACATCAACTTCACAAGCAACTTAGTTGCCAATAACATAATTCACCTGACATGGTCACAGACCTCCAGTCCAAGCATATAATATAAGAGCAATCCAATAAGTACACCTGTATATGCTAAATGAAATAAAATTTTCATGCTCCTGGAATGGCATAAATAACACTCTATATTGTAGGCATGAGTAAACTATGCTATTATAGCTCAAATTGACAAATTAACACAGAATTAGTAATTACCAAGATTGTTCTAGAAATTAGCATCTTGGAAATATCAAGTATAGTCCAGATAGTTCTCAACAAAGTTACGAATATGAGAAATATTATACCTTTAAGCTCAATATCCCATTCTACGCATATCATAGCCTACGCATCTTCCGAGCATGAATATTGGCTCGATGCTTGCACACAGGTTCAAACCTCACATATATTCGTGCTCACAGTGCATAGTTATTACCATCAATTATCTCGACTAGTGCATCCAACGAGTTTACATAAAATACTCACCTCAAACATGCCACAATCCCAAAATAGTATTTTTATTTGAATTCCCCGTCTCCAAATTCATAGATCACATAAATCATCGTAACTGATCACAACCTCAGCACTCAAATGACTAACACATCCCTCAAGTACGATCATCTCATGATAATTATTCTCAAAATTTTCCTACAATACATAGCAAGATCGAAATATTGGTAGTCGATCAACCAAGTGGGTGTTGTAATACCAATAGACATTTGTTGGTTAAAATATAGTACGCAACCTTCTCAGGTCTTACCGAGCAGTTATAACATTCATCTAAATACTTGAAACTGACTATTCCATTTAGAACTTGTGACCTTCCCTTTAAGAATGAACTGCCACCTTGCACATGAAAATACTAAGCATGTACCATACACCACATCTATAATGCCATCTTGTTGCAAACACAAAATCTCATTAGAATTTCTGGGCTATAGGAAAATTTCATTCCGTGCAGTTAGAAATCTTCTATTTGCTCCCATCTAGAAGGAGTTCACAATATACAATATGTTCCTTGTACCGGTAGAAGATATCCGGTTTGAACTATGGTAAAAACCATCAAGAAAACTTTCAATCTACTCACACATACCCAAGTTATCAAAACGGAATTCCTCTGGCTTGACCAGGCCAAGTAGGTCACCAACCCAAAAATATTGCCACAAAACATCTGTAAAGCATCACAACATATGGTATATGAATCTGAAACTGATGGCAAAACTGACATACAAACGGTGCACCCTTCTGAGTCAACTTGGTCAAGGGTGATGCAATGGATGAAAAATCCCTCACAACTGGGATAGAATCAATACTAGGAGTCTCAGCTCCAATATCTCGCACAAAAGCTAGATATGACCGACAACCCTTCCCAACCATACGCTGGGCTTTCAAGAAAGAAATTACTCTGCTAGGAACATAATCAGTCATACCACGCCACTCGATCTGTGGTACACCCAGCATAGCCAAAGTAACTGTCTTAGCATGACAGTCTATAATAGCATGACACGGAGATAACAAATCCATGCCCAATATAACATCAAGTCCACCATACTCAATAGCAGTAATCAACTCGGGTCTCCAGACCCTCAATAATCACAAGACATGACCGATACACACGGTCCACAATGAGGACACATAAGGAGAGGTGGAACCAGGATCGAATAATACCGAGGCATCTCTGTGGCAGACTGGAACAATATAGCTCTTAACCATGCAATCAACTTAATTAATAGCAAACTCCCCAACTTGGCTCTAAGCCATAGATCAAAACGCACTCAATAAATCATAACGCACATACTCTATTACTGTCGTAATACCATAGTGAGATTGAACTCACTCCTTCATAAGCTTGTGGAAACACAAATCATCTTAAATTTTAACTGTTATGCAATTCTTGCATTCACTCACACAACAGTTGAGCCCACTCTCTAGGCGGTTCAATTTAGATTTCAAGCATATTCTTCACTTGTAAATGAGATCTTCTAATAGATAACATAAGGATCACACTACCTTAGAACACTCCGCAGGAGATAACCCACCTGCTTTACCTCCAATTAACATTTTTGTATACCTTCCACTGGCATACACATTACACAATCACTTAATCTTCCTGAGTCTAAACTCATACCGTAACATGAAATTTACTTCACTCCAAATAGGAGACATGAAAAGATTCTTCACGCGCCTATAACTCGGAGCTACACATCCTATCATAATGGAAATCATACACTCAATAGTTCATCTATCATCCAGTAGACCTCTCTCATCACTTCCAAGTCATATAGATACATCTCGCAGTACTAACATACTCATCACATAGCTATCCAGCCATCATTCCCACTAATAGGGACAATACCGGACATATAAGTTCAAAATACTTGCTCGCACAATCAGCACCTTGGTGCTCAAGCCATAGGCAAGGATCCGGCCTCAAGTCCTCCAGACTAACCCAACATCAAAATCACAGAGATTACCTCTCGCTCCTCGATCGGGGAATCACAAGCCATCAAGGCACATCTAATTCTGAGCGCTCATGTGCGTATACGAATTCATGGAAGGAATTTCAAGAGTTACATTTCAAGCTAAATCAAGGACGCACGATAAGAGTTCCAAGAATGTGAAGTTTTTCCTAATGGTACTGCAGCATCTCGAGGATAAATACAGACGTCTCTGTGCCGATCCGCGAGACTCTACTAAACCTGCTCATGACTCGTGAGACCTAGTAACCTAGGCTCTGATACCAACTTGTCATGACCCAAATCCCGAACCTGGTCGTGATGGCCCCTCTCATGAAGACAAGGCCAGCCATTCAACCCAATTCATCCTTTAAAAAAAATTATTTAACACAATTATAGTACAACATGGTTTAATAATACCAAATAGCAGAAGTATATATAAAAATACGAAAATACAACCCAACACTGCCCTAACCAGGGTGTCACAAGTCATGAGCAACTAAGAAATCCTGACACAATTCTATTAAATACGAAATCTGATACAATAGTTCGAATAACATGGAAATAGTAAGATAAAGGAGTCACGCGGGCTGCGAACGCCAACAACTACCTCGAAATCTCCGAAAAGCACCACATGGACTGGAAGGATCAGCTTTTAGGAGGGGAAATCTGCTATTCCTGAATCTGCACACACGGTGCAGGGAGTAATGTGAGTACTCCGACCCAGCGAGTAATAAATATAAATAATGGCTGAAAGCAATAAAACACGTAAAGGCACAAAGCATTCTATACAGAAGTAGTGAAATCACCTAAAATAGAAAATCAGTGAAATATCAGATGAAATCTCTTTTAAAACCAGTAAAATAGGTAATTTGGCAGTAAATAACCAGTAGAAATTTGCCCCTCGGCTCAATATCAAAATAGCAAGCAGAAATCTACCCCTCGGGCTCAGTATCAAAATAACAAGTAGAAATCATCCCCTCGGTCCCAGTATTAGTAACTCAGAATAGTATCAGCCTCTGGGGGTCAGGATCAATCACTCAACATAGTATCGGTCCCTCGGGCTCACTCTCAGAACAATATCATATAGTAACCACTTCGGCGTGCAGCCCGATCCATTTAACGTCGACGATGCTCACTGGGGGTGTGGAGACTCCGGGGGGCTCCTACAGCCCAAGAGCAATAACAACATAAGGCTTGAAAGCCTTCTCACATAATAACATAAGGCCTGAAAGCCTTCTCACATCACTCATAAGGCCTGAAAGCCTCCTTACATCCCTCATAAGGCATGAAAGCCTCCTCACATCACTCACAAGGCATGAAAGCCTCATCACATCACTCGACATATCCTCACCTATGGCCCTCGGCCTTACTCAGTCCAAAAAAATCATCATAAGCCCCTTGGACATTTGTAAAACAGTAGTTCTCAGCCAAAAAATATCATTTAAGTTTTATATCTGTATAAAAGCGGCTGAGTTTGTAAAACAATAATTATCAGCAAGACCGAGTCTAAATATAAGTCAAAACAGTGAGGAAATAGTGATAAAAATACCCGAAGGGTTCAAATAATTGACACGAAGCCCAAATATGGCAATAAGCCCAATTCATAATGATAACAAATATTTTCAGTCAAATATACAGTAAAATCATCAATTGGGACGGACCATGTCACAATCCCCAGTAGTAAAAGACCCTGCGCTCATCATCCAGTGCGTGTTTCACCTCAATATAGCACTACGATGTGCAATCCGGGGTTTTAAACCCTTAGGACATCATCTAACATCATTACTCACCTCAATCCGAGAAAAATCCTACTCCATAATGCCTTTGTCTCTCAAATCAATCTCCAAATGCCTCGAATCTAGCCACAATAATTCGATTCAGTTAATAAAAATTATAGGAATTAATTCCATATGAAATTCTACATTTTCCATTAAATCTAAAATTGCACTCAAAATTCGCTCGTGGGGCCCATATCTCGGAATCTAGCGAAACATATGAAATCCAACAACCCATTCCGATACGAGTTCAACCATACCAAAATTATCAAATTCCGACAACAACTCGACCCTCAAATCTTCAAATTAAACCAAGTGGGTTTTCAAAATCTTCCAACTAAATTCACAGATTTAATGTCAAAACTTGTAATAGATTCGGGTAATCTAACCAAAATTAAGTTAAGAACACTTACCCTGTTTTTCTCTCCAAAAATCTGTCGAAAAATCGCCTTATCCGAGCTCTAAATTGCTAAAAATGGAAAATGGGAACGAAGTCCCATTTTCAGAACTTAACATTCTGCCCAGGCCCGTTCTTCTTCGCGTTCGCGTACAATACCTCGCGTTCGCGAAGGCCAATCTCCCAGACCCTTCGCGTTTGCATTCCAGGGCTCACATTCGCGAAGGCCAATTTCCAGGCCTTTCGCGTTCGCATAGCAAGCCTCGCGTTCGCGTAGGCCAAATGACCCCAGGCCCAATTTTCCTTCTACGCGTTCGCGACTACTCCCCCGCGTTTGTGTAGCACCTTGACCCAATCCTTCGTATTCTTGACTCCCCCTTCGCGTTCGCAAAAGCCAAAATCACAAAGTCCCATTTTCCTCTTCGCGTTTGCGAGACTCCCCTCGCATTCGCGAAGAAGGAAACCAGATACCCGCAACCAGCAGTTCAACAAGTTTAAAAAATGTCCCGTTGGGCATCCGAAACACAGCCGAGGACCCCGAGACCTCAACCAAAAATACCAACACATCCTGAAACCTCATTCGAACTTGTTCCAATCATCAAAATACCTCAAATAACACGAAAACCATCAAATTACATCGAATCCAAGCCTAAGTTCTTCTAAAACTTCAAAAATACGCATTCGATCAAAAACCCAACCAAACCACGTCTGAACAACCTAAAATTTTTGTACGCATATCCCAAATCACCTAACGAAGCTACAGCAACTCTCAGATTTCCATTCCGAGCCTTGGATTAAAATTTCACCTATCAACCGGAAATCGCCAAAATACTAACTTCGCCAATTTGACCTAATTTTACACCGGACCTCCAAAAACACTTCCGGTCTCACTCCTAAGTCACAAATCACCTCATGAAGCTAACCGAACCATCGGAACACACATCCGAACCCTCTAACATATAAGTCAATATCCGGTTGACTTTTTCAACTTAAGCCTTCTTAAAAGAGACTAAGTGTCTCATTTCTTATCAAATCCTCTCCGAACGTAAACTAATCAACTTGATCTCATGAAACATGAATAATGAAGCATAAAGAAGCAGATAATGGGGGAAATGAAGCGTTAACTCATGAGACGACTGACCGGGTCGTCACAGATATAAATGTCTTGAGCGGAAAAACCAATTATTGTTAGTTAGAAAATTAAAAGGGCACAGAAAATGAGACAAAGCATAGGAAACGTGCGCCATAATGACACATGAGAAATATTAATGACATTCTGAACTGACATAACGGTCTGACACAGTTCTTGAAACGTCACTTCGCTACCTCGCCATGTGGTGCTCGTCTCTCACACAACGCGTTCAGATCTCTCCTTCTCAAATCAACAGAGTCCGCCCATCGAGCTCGTCAAGAAGCGACCTCAATAGGTGGAGGGACTAACTGTATGGGTCGAAATCTGACCACGAGTGGATAAAGGAATTGCGAGGATTCGACTGAGCCTTGGTCGTATTCATACGATGTCATAACAACGAGTATCTCGGCCTCTGTCGAGATCGGACTATCTAAAAGCTTGTACGGCGAGGTATATGTCGTGACATTTAAGGGGAATGACCCAAAGCACAATATCCTGACAAAAGTCCTCTGGTTAAGAACCGTTGGTAAAAGGGGATAATTACTATATAAATAAGAAAGAAGACAACAAGAAAGGGGGATTTCTCTTTCCGAGAGAAGAAAAAAGACAAAAGAACCAGAGAAGGCTATGGGAGAAAAACACGAGAAGTTGCAGATCTTGGCGAAAAATCTTTATAATCGTCTTTCTTAAATCAATAACGAGAGATCCTGCAACTACTAATGGAATTCCCTCTGTTCCTCCTTTATTTTTAAAATATTACGGGACAATACATCATGAATGTAAGCATTTTATTTATATTTGATATCTTTCATGAATCTTGAAAGTTCATGAGTTTGATTATATCTTATTCTCCTCTTCAATGCGCTTTAATGTTCAATCTAGAGTTAATTATCCTTGGCTAAGATTTATCATCTATATTCTTATTAATTAGTTTAACGAAAAGCTTAATACTTTTTGGTCAAACAAGAAGTTGCTTAAGGAGATATATACAAATTTAGGATTATTAATGAAGGGCTGATTTGTTGGAACTTACGAAAGGGATTATAATTTTGCGGGTGTTTGCTTTTTGGCTTATTTACCAAATTACACTTTAGGTAAGTAATGTGAATTTTTCTGTATTATAGTAGGAGAATACACTTTCTTCGAAATTAATTTAATCACATTCTCTTGAATAGGACAGAACATACAAATAATTCAAATTCTGACTCATATAGTTTGGGATCGAACTCAGCTGATTAATTACTGATAGGAATATTTGATAAATCGTATTGTTACTGTCAATATTGGTAATTGGCACTACTTGTCAATGGTCCTTTGCTTATGTAGAGCCAACAATGCCGCTGAGGAGGGGTGTTCATAAAAATCCAAAAAATCGAACCAAACCGAAAATCAAACGGAATCGATCAAAAAAACTGATGTTTCTTAGGTTTGGTTTGGTTTGGTTTTGGTTTTGAATTTTAAAAACCGATCAAATTTGATTTAGTTTTGGTTTTACTAAAAAACTAACCGAAAAAACCGAACCAAACCGACTATGAAAGTAGCTATTTAAATTTATTATTACACACATATATATATATGTATATTTTTATATAAAGTTTTAAAATCATATGGTACATATTAGTCATTTATAATTTTAGTTTAGTTCTTTTTGCTATTTAATAATCTAATTCTTTGCCTTTACATTCTAGTTTGATTGGTAATTTTCTTTTGCTAAGTACAAGAATTTATATCATGTTAAAAATAATCGATTTTTACTCGAGTAGTCAAATTATTCATCACTATTTGATTCAATTATCATCAATATATCTTGGTTCATGACACAAAATCCACTAAGGGTCGTGGTAGCGCCAGACACCGCCGTCAGGCCAGCCAACTCAAATACTTAATTAAATCTCATTTTAACACTTTTGAAATCCAGAATTTTTCCTTCATTATTAAATTTTTTTAAAGGATATAGTATCAAATCAAATTTAAATGTTGAACAATTAATACAATACTACGAACCATCCCAGAAACCCGGTGTCACAAGTGCATGAGCAACTATCGATATGGAAAAATAAAATACATCATATGTCCGAAATACAGTGGACAGGGAATAAATAGTAAGAAAGCACTGGAAGGAACTACACTAGCTGCGGGTCGTCTCGAACAATGCAGCTCACCTAGTCCCAGAGTCATCCATGCTATCATGCCCAGTAGGCTGCTAGAGGTATACATACCTATGCAACAAAAATGCACAGAAGTGTAGTATGAGTATGTAATCAACGTGTACTCAGTGAGTATCCCGCCTAATCCCGAAGGAGTAGAGACGAGACGGCCGACTTTGACATTCTCTAATGGTCCAATAATTGTTCATCCTTGATATATATATTAAACTGTGGATTTATTTTATAAACATGATTTTCAATCCAAATAGAGGAAACAAGTAAACATATAATTCTTTCATAGGAAATTTCCAAAATTCCTCTTTATTATCAACAAATTAATCTTGAGCCAGGGTGAGACAGTAGCAACTTTAATAAGTTCAAGACAACAACACAAACATGCACAAATCATGCCGAGGTCGACGGCCCGCTCCAACAGAAATGTAAATTGTACACTGCCGAGGGTCGAGCGGCCCGTACCATAGATGCATCTATTTAATCTGCCGAGGCATTCGGCCCGTTCCATAAATAAACACATACCCTACTCGCGAATCATGCATGCGACGCAGGTACACATAAGAATACATACTCAATCAGTCAAATAAGAACTTATCGGGGAATATTTATTCAAATAAAACCAATTCTCCTTAAATAATTTAAGAAATGAAGTTTAATCCTTTTATAAATTTACTTACTAATTATATGTGAGTTAAGCAATTCAAGCTACCAGCGGGTTCACAATTAATCCATGTACAACATACTTTTGGGTCCTAACTACCCGGACAATATCATAATAGAAGCTACGTACGGACTCTCGTCACCTCGTGCATACGTAGCCCCCACAAATAGGAGCACATAATCAATTACTTCACCTATGGGCTAAATTCCCCCTCACAAGATTAGAAAGGAGATTCACCTCGCTCCGAAGACTCAAAACCGGCATTCTACATTCTTCCGAAGGCTTGAACCGACACATAATGCACCAAAACTAGCCAATTAATGACAAACTAATGAGAACATGCTCATATAACTTGTTAGAAATGCAATTTACACAGATTCCCAACTCCGCTTAGTGAAATAACCAAAAAAAACCTCGGGCCTACGTGCCCGAATTCTGAAATTTCTCGAAGACGAAGGTTACCCATGACCTTAGGAACTCAAATATATGATCTTCTCCTAATTCCATACTCAAAATCGTGGCTAAATTCCAAGGACACAATATTTCTAGGTCTTCCTCTAACCCTCAATTTTCTTCCCATTTTCATACTAAAATCCATATATAATTAATGTATTTAACTCATAATAGGTAGAAATAACTCACCTTAACATTGATGACGAAATCCCTCTTTGGAGCTCTCCAAAAATCGCCCCCAAGCCATGAAAAATGGGTTAAATGAACCCAAATCCCGATTTTTAAACATTCTGCCCAGCCCAGGTCCGCCCTTCTTCGCGTTCGCGGTCTCCCGCTCGCGTTCGCGAAGGCCAGTCACCCAGACCTTCGCGTTTGCGTACAAGGCCTCGCGTTCGCGTAGGCCAAAGACCCCAGGCCCACTTTTCCTTCTAAGCGTTCGCGATCCCCTCCTCGTATTTGCGTAGCAGCTCAGCCCGACCCTCCGCGTTCGCAACTTCCTCTTCGCGTTCGCGAAGGCCAAAACCTGAAGCCTCCCATTTTCCTCTTCGCATTCGTGAGACTTGCTTCGCGTTCGCGAAGAAGGAAACCAGATACCAGCAACCAGCAACAGTTTTTAACCCAAATTCGATCCGTTAACCATCCGGAATCCACCCAAGGTCACCGGGACCCCAACCAATCACACCAACCAGTCCCATGACACATTACGGACTTGATCGAGGCCTCCAATCACATCAAACAACGCTAAAACCATGAATCGACCTCCAATCCAAGCTTTATGAACTTTGAACTTTCCAACTTCTATTTCCGATGTTTAAACCTATCAAATCACGTCCGATTGACCTCAAATTTTGCATACAAATCATATTCGACATTACGGACCTACTCCAACTTTTGGAATTGGATTCCGACCCCGATATAAAAAAGTTAACCTCCGGTCAAACTTCTCAAAAACCTTCAAATTCTAACTTTAGCCAAATTGCTCCAAAAGGACCTACGGGCCTCTGAATTCACTTCTGATCGCGTTCCCGACTCCAGAATCACCATACGGAGCTACTCCCAATCTCTGAATCCCAAACGGACATCGATAACGCTGAAATGCACTCCAAGCCAAACTTAATAAATTCCTTCTATAATGCTAACTTCCACAATAGGCGCCAAAACTCTCCCGGATTATCCCAAAACCCAATCCGGGCATACGCCCAAGTCTGAAATCGTCATACGAACCTGCTGGAACCTTCAGATCTTGATTCTGAGGTTGTTTACTCAAAATTCCAATCCTATTTCATTCTTTCAACTTTAAGCTTCTCAAATGAGATTTTTCATTTAAATTTAACTCCGATCTTCCTGAATTTAAATTCCGACCATGCGAACAAGTCACAATACCTGAAATGAAGCTGCTCATGGCCTTAGACTGCTGAACGACGCGCTAGGGCCTAAAACAATCGATCGGGTCGTTACATTCTCTCCCTCTTAAACATACGCTCGTCTTCGAACGGGCTGAGAACTATACTCAAGTAGTCTGAACTTGCTGTTTAACTTCTCATGCACCTCCCCGTGCTACCACAATTTAGTTGAGCACGTTGGCTCGATAAATTCTGAAGATATTCCCTTTTATTCAAGCAAATATGCCTTAGAGCCCAATTCCAACATCCGGAATTCTATGCCAGGCCTGTTTCCAACATACGATCACCGTATCAATCACTATACGCTGTACTCAAACATGACTGCATAACTCTGCTGAATTCACACTTTGCATCTTTTTACTCGTAGGACCACAATAACATTTCTATTTGAATTAATCGAAATTCTACGAATCTGATGCTCTCATTGCACCTCATGACCTACATAGGTCTTACTCTAACTATTACAATACCGCCACGATGGATGAGATGCCGAAATTCATAATCAACTGCCAAGTCAACCAACCATCGAGTCTATACTTCTGACATGAAACATTACTACATTCTGAACCTAATAATGACTTTTTCTCCTTAATATACTTCATAATCAGGTTGCACTGATCTTAAATCCCATAGTCTCATCTTATCCAGTAAGAACTGCTGGACAATAAGCCACTCCGAATGCGATAACAAGTCTTATATGATGCCATAATGTGCCAATGGCTACCAATCCGAACACAACACAATAGGAAATCGAACTCTGGAAGGAATTACCTAACTCTCGCACTACTACAGACTTTCCTTAGAAAATAGGAAGCAGGACATTCAAAATTAGCATACAGAAAACTACACTCAACATCACACTATTGCGGCGTGCAACCCGATCCACACAGCATAACCATGGCGGCGTGCCATCCGATCCTCACAATATAACCATGGCGGCGTGCCACCCGATCCTCACAATATAACCATGGAGGCGTGCCACCCGATCCTCACAATATAACCATGGCGGAGTGCCACCCGATCCTCACAATATAACCATGGTGGCATGCCACCCGATCCACACGTAGAACTCATATAAGGAGATACATATCGAGCTAATTTGCTCATTGTGATAAAATACCGAATCTAGGTCACAAGCACGCTAAGTGCATAATGCCATCCCTGAGGGGACATATAGCTCGATAAGCTACAAAACTCGAGCACAACTGAGGTGCGATATAAAGTCTGAATCTCAAGAGCCATCTTGCTCATAATATGTCATTCCCACGCGGATCCTCAACACATACACAATTCCTCAGGCCGTCTCACAACTCACACGACACAATATATCACTTCATGAAATATCTGACAACGAGATGACAGAGAGAATTACTGAAATGAACACAACTGGCCTGTCATAGAGCCCATATTAACATTTAAACCCATCCACCGACCTCAAGTCGATCCTGATCACATCAAATTAAGCCAATAACCTTTCAAAGGTCCATACTAATTTCCTTCTTCTCATAACACACAAGAACAACCGTCATAACCGGAGCAAACCTCCTCGGTTCATAATCCAATAAACAAGGTGCCCTCTAGGCCTAAATTCTCAAAGAAATGATATTACCCAAATTCCTCATACTTGATTTAAATCTTTAGTCAAACAAGTGGCTACAGGCCACACTGGTACAATCTTCCCGTGGAACACGTTCCCACAATCTTCCGAAATAAATAACGGGTCCGCTCATCTAAACTATCGGACGCACTAACGCTGAAAAGTGATCCAGAATCCTTAACCAGGATGCAAAACCTCTTCCACAACACATCGATCTCAGGTGACGCTGAGGGAAATACCAATTTACTCTAATCATTCAACCCCTTCCTTGCTCATCCGAGCCTGTAACATCCTTGTCAACACCGAACTGCAACCTTAATCCTCACTTCACATTTCCATACCTCTCACCGCACCCAACGTGCCAATATACGATAGGACACGATTTCCATCACAACTCCGAATTCATTAATATTTTCATATTTCATCATATAAGAACCTTGCACTTAACTCACTTAAGGAGAATCATAGCAATACGTAGGTAATTTCCCATAGGTAATTTCCCATAACCGTAGAATATGCAAATCTGCAAGTAGTGGTCCAAGCCACCATAGCCCTTCCGAAATTCGCTTCCACTTAACAAGCCATAACAGAAGAATGACCCTGATAAATCATCAATCACGGTGGCCGACAGGCCTTATACGTACCTCCACAAATCATACACATAACTTGATCTCGCGGACCGAACTGATCACTGGCCCCAATATGCCAATTCAACCATGGCTAATCAATTTACCTTCTTCCAATTCCTTCTTTCTTGCCTTAAAAATAAGACTAACTCCATTCAACACATAACATACTCCATCTACACTCGACCCGAGTGACCTTGAATCACGAGGCCAGGTTGCCTCCATTCCCACGAACTATTCCGTATCACTCAAATGCTACACCACAGGTCAAAATACCATAGAACATCTTGGGCACCTTCTCATAAGCTGCTACAAAGCTTGATTCTTAACTGTACCTACAAGCTCGATATCATTAGGCACCACACTTTACCTCTTGAATTCACTAGGACCGTTACTGAGAGCCACCCGCTCTGAATTGGTCCCGAATATTATTCACTCCATAAATCTTATAACACACGAATACTCTCTCGGCGAAGCACCCGGCGAAATCGCTTTCTCTGAAACCTGTATCCATACAAGGCATAAATCCTGAACCTTTTTCCAAGTCCGAACATGAGCCCATAAGGCTAACCATAGCACATCCTTAATAATTCCTCCATTCAATTTACTACTTATGGTCTTTCCTCGTAGCTGAATTAATCCATCAATATGCTAATAACCAGAAATCACACAGGTAGTTAATCATACAGCCCAAACATAGGCGGTGGGACTCTCCCACTTAGCTTGAAGCCATTATTACAAAACTCTGGAGTTCACCAGTATTCTTAATCTTTTATTGACATAACCTTGCGCCATAAGTTATCAAAATTCCTCAGAATCTCCCTGTGAATCCCCATCTTTCATATTCTGAGTCATCATCCACATTTGCACGACCGATCTCTTTGTTGAACAACTAATATAATTCTTTGCAGAAGCTTCGCCAACCACGCGACCGCTAGTCTGCTCACGGGGAATAACCCACCTAGGGGATTCACTTCCCGACATCTTCCTACGCCGCTGCACGGGGTACATACACGATGACACCAACAGCCCATCCTGAGTCCGAGCTCACCTTCCAGCTACACAAGTCCATTCTCCCCTTGCGGACACCAATTAAATGTGCGGCAACATCCTTCCAAATTCAGGTATGCTGCACCCTCCTCCATTTCAAGCAGCTCCTTTCCGCCATATCAATCTTCTGCCGCATAATTGCCCATACTTCACATCATACCCGCAGGCTTCAATCACCAATCATTAAAATCCCCAATTAGATCCAAAATCTCTTTAAGGCGCGTAGTCATCCTACTACGAAGCCCATATGCAACCCTCGCCACTCTCCCACTTTGGCGGAACTCATCTCCTTAATCGGTCACTCGACCTTGCTTCTCATTCTTGGCCTTCTAGAAATTTTAAACATCGCCTGACACTTCCCACATGTCCTTCCTCATACTTCTCTTCCCAATTGTTGCCTCAAATAAAATCTATCTTCGTGGCACTTGAATCCACCAATGCTGCTAACTTTAAACCTTTCCAAAGGTCATCTTTATCGAGCTGTCAATATTAGAAATTTTGATACGATCTTAAACCACCGCATCATGCGATATCTGACAGTTGTACCTCCAATATTATTTCACAATACCCTGCCATAAAGGCGAATTGTAGCACATTATAACACCAACAACTTAGTACATTCAATCAGGACCATGACACCCTTTCATAAAAGAAAGCTCAACCACGCTTGTAAATACCAAGCCTCATTACTTTCACCAGCCCACACCTGACCATCCTTAGTTCGATTAACTTTTCCCAGCCGGGAATAAAATACTGAATCCCTTGATTACACGCTGAGTAAACCTCCGTTCAATTTATTCACTGTCCCAACACGTGGGCAACACCCTACCATTACAACAACACTGCAGAATAATCGCTCATAAGCATTATGGCAACCTATGCCTAGCCTCAAGGCTCTTAGAAGTTCTGTTACTGAGCTGAAACAATAGGCCTCCAAAGTGCGACTATAGTAGTCCAATCAACTATACCAGGAAAATCATCCCGCACCACATTTGTAGTGCCATTACAATCCTTCAATTTTTAATTTATAACAAGCGCTCGTGTAAGATTTATTAGGAAGAAATAAAAGGCATAAGCCTCAAAGGAATCGAACCGCACGAAAAGGAAATCAAGAAGGGAAGTACTCCTAACAATCCTGCAACCTCCCGAGGATAAGTACAGACATCTTCGTACTGATCCGCGAGACTCTACTAGACTTGCTCATGACTCGTGAGACCAATGGGAACCTAGTGCTCTGAAACCAGGTTGTCACGACCCAAAATCTACTAAGGGTCATGGCGGCGCCGGACACTACCGGCCAACTCAAATACTTAATTAAATCTCATTTTAACACTTTTGAAATCCAGGATTTTTCCTTCATTATTAAGAAATTTTAAAGGATATAGTTTCAAATCAAATTTAAATGTTGAACAGTTAATACAATACTTCGAACCATCCCAAAAACCTGGTGTTACAAGTGCATGAGCAACTATCGATATGGAAAAATAAAATACATCATATGTCTGAAATACAGTGGACAGGGAATAAATAGTAAGAAAGCATTGGAAGGAACTACACTAGCTGCGGGTCGTCTCGAACAATGCAGCTCACCTAGTCCCAGAGTTATCCATGCTACCATGCCTTGTAGGCTGCTAGAGGTATACATACCTGTGCAAAAAAAATGCACAGAAATGTAGTATGAGTGCGAAATCAACGTGTACTCAGTGAGTATCCCGCCTAATCCCAAAGGAGTAGAGATGAGATGGCCAACTTTGACATTCTCTAATGGTCCAATAATTGCTCATCCTTGATATATATATTAAACTGTAAATTTATTTTATAAACATGATTTTCAATCCAAATAGAGGAAACAAGTAAACACATAATTCTTTCATAGGAAATTTCCAAAATTCCTCTTTATTATCAACAAATTAATCTTGAGCCAGGGTGAGACAGTAGCAACTTTAATAAGTTCAAGACAACAACACAAACATGCGCAAATCATGCCGAGGTCGACGGCCCGCTCTAACAGAAATGTAAATTGTGCACTGCCGAGGGTCGAGCGGCCCGTACCATAGATGCATCTATTTAATCTGTCGAGGCATTCGGCCCGTTCCATAAATAAACACATACCCTACTCGCGAATCATGCATGCGACGCAGGTACACATAAGAATACATGCTCAATCAGTTAAATAAGAACTTATCGGGGAATATTTATTCAAATAAAACCAATTCTCCTTAAATAATTTAAGAAATGAAGTTTAATCCTTTTATAAATTTACTTACTAATTCGATGTGAGTTAAGCAATTCAAGCTACTAGCGGGTTCACAATTAATCCATGTACAACATGCTTTTGGGTCCTAACTACCCGGACAATATCATAATAGAAGCTACGTACGGACTCTCGTCACCTCGTGCATACGTAGCCCCCACAAATAGGAGCACATAATCAATTACTTCACCTATGGGCTAAATTCCCCCTCACAAGATTAGAAAGGAGATTCACCTCGCTCCGAAGACTCAAAACCGGCATTCTACATTCTTCCGAAGGCTTGAACCGACACATAATGCACCAAAACTAGCCAATTAATGACAAACTAATGAGAACATGCTCAAATAACTTGTTAGAAATTCAATTTACACAGATTCCCAACTCCGCTTAGTGAAATAACCAAAAAAACCCTTAGGCCTACGTGCCCGGATTCTGAAATTTCTCGAAGACGAAGGTTACCCATGACCTTAGGAACTCAAATATATGATCTTCTCCTAATTCCATACTCAAAATCGTGGCTAAATTTCAAGGACACAATATTTCTAGGTCTTCCTCTAACCCTCAATTTTCTTCCCATTTTCATACTAAAATCCATACATAATTAATGTATTTAACTCATAATAGGTAGAAATAACTTACCTTAACATTGATGATGAAATCCATCTTTGGAGCTCTCCAAAAATCGCCCCCAAGCCATGAAAAATGGGTTAAATGAACCCAAATCCCGATTTTTAAACATTTTGCCCAGCCCAGGTCCGCCCTTCTTCGCGTTCGCGGTCTCCCGCTCGCGTTCGCGAAGGCCAGTCACCCAGACCTTTGCGTTTGCGTACAAGGCCTCGCGTTCGCGTATGCCAAAGACCCCAGGCCCACCTTTTCCTTCTAAGCGTTCGCGATCCCCTCCTCGCATTTGCGTAGCAGCTCAGCCCGCCCCTCCGCGTTCGCAACTTCCTCTTCGTGTTCGCGAAGGCCAAAACCTGAAGCCTCCCATTTTCCTCTTCGCATTCGCGAGACTTGCTTCGCGTTCGCGAAGAAGGAAACCAGATACCAGCAACCAGCAACAGTTTTTAACCTAAATTCGATCCGTTAACCATCCGAAATCCACCCAAGGTCACCGGGACCCCAACCAATCACACCAACCAGTCCCATAACACATTACGGACTTGATCGAGGCCTCCAATCACATCAAACAACGCTAAAACCATGAATCGACCTCCAATCCAAGCTTTATGAACTTTGAACTTTCCAACTTCTATTTTCGATGTTTAAACCTATCAAATCACGTCCGATTGACCTCAAATTTTGCATACAAATCATATTCGACATTACGGAACTACTCCAACTTTCGGAATTTGATTCCGACCCCGATATAAAAAAGTTAACCTCCGGTCAAACTTCTCAAAAACCTTCAAATTCTAACTTTAGCCAAATTGCTCCAAAAGGACCTACGGGCCTCTGAATTCACTTCTGATCGCGCTCCCGACTCCAGAATCACCATACGGAGCTACTCCCAGTCTCTGAATCCCAAACGGACATCGATAACGCTGAAATGCACTCCAAGCCAAACTTAAGAAATTCCTTCTATAATGCTAACTTCCACAATAGGCGCCAAAACGCTCCCGGATTATCCCAAAACCCAATCCGGGCATACGCCCAAGTCCGAAATCGTCATACGAACCTGCTGGAACCTTCAGATCTTGATTCCGAGGTTGTTTACTCAAAATTCCAATCCTAGTTCATTCTTTCAACTTTAAGCTTCTCAAATAAGATTTTTTATTTAAATTTAACTCCGATCTTCCTGAATTTAAATTCCGGCCATGCGAACAAGTCACAATACCTGAAATGAAGCTGCTCATGGCCTTAGACTGCTGAACGACGCGCTAGGGCCTAAAACAACCGATCGGGTCGTTACATTCTCTCCCACTTAAACTTTCGGAATCGGATTCCGACCCCGATATAAAAAAGTTAACCTCCGGTCAAACTTCTCAAAAACCTTCAAATTCTAACTTTAGCCAAATTGCTCCAAAAGGACCTACGGACCTCCGAATTCATTTCCGATCGCGCTCCCGACTCCAAAATCACCATACAGAGCTACTCCCAGTCTCGGAATCCCAAACGGACATCGATAATATTGAAATGCACTCCAAGCCAAACTTAAGAAATTCCTCCTAAAATGCTAGCTTCCACAATAGGCGCCAAAACGCTCCCGGGTTATCCAAAACCCAATCCGGATATACTTTCAAGTCCAAAATTGTCATACGAACTTGCTGGAACCTTCAGATCCTGATTCCGAGGTTATTTACTTAAAATTCCAATCCTAGTTCATTCTTTCAACTTTAAACTTCTCAAATGAGAATTTTTATTTAAATTTAATTCTGATGTTCCTGAATTTAAATTCCGACCATGTGAACAAGTCACAATACCTGAAATGAAACTGCTCATGGCCTCAGACTGTTGAACGATGCGCTAAGGCTCAAAACGACCGGTTGGGTCGTTACACTTGGTAAATGATAGGTTTTCCAAAGAGCAATTGATTTGATAGTGTTATGTTGAAAATGTAGTCGCTGGAATATGCGTTTAGTAGTGTATGTCTCATACTTAAGAAAAAAACTAATAAATAACCGAAAACCCGAAAAAAACCGAATCGATAAAAAACCGACTTAATTGGTTTGGTTTGGTTCCAATACTTGAAAAACCGACTTAGTTGATTTAGTTTCTTTTTAGGGAAAAACTGATCCAAACTGAACCATGAACATCCCTACCGCTAAGCATTAATATTGTCGAGCCAAGTTTGAAATTTAGGCATAGTTGGTTGATCCTATTTATTTATTCTTATTTTTTTTGAGTTTCTACCCAAAAAAAAAAGGAGTTTTTGAGTTTTCGCAACATTTAAAAAACTAAGCTTGAAAATTTCCAAAAAAAGAAAAGTAGTACTCAACAAATTGTAAGACAATCACTTTTTACAAAGCTAAGGAAAGTTAATTTTGGATAAACTTAAAACAAATGTCATCTTAATAGCTCTACCGTCCAGTTATTTTTTGCCCCTATTAATTAAGTGGGGAAAAGTAAATCTATGAATGCCAAAAGAAATAAAATTAAGGAGACAAAGGGTTAGTGTGTTAGAGAGCTGCTTAAATCAAGCCAAAATCATACGCAGCCCCCTAAACTTGTTTGACTTTTCTTCTTAGATATCTTATCTAAGATCTGCTCCGATTGAACGCTTAAACTACTCAAAATTTAAACTATTTAGACACCTTTTTGATAGCCGACTAAAAACTAAAGAGTGTAATACACTCGCCAATAATGTGACAAATTAACAAATTAACTAACGACATTTGACATTTTCGGTAAAAAATAATAAATAACAAAATGTATTATGAGGAAAAAAATAAAAACATATTATAAGAAAAAAAGAAAAATAATAACCGCACCAAGACCCTCCTTTCCCTATTCTTATGCTACGCCCATATGCCGGCGTCTCTAAACAAAATGTTCTTTATTTTTTCTTTTTCTTTTGGTTTAACTCATTTGTAAATTTTGATCTGTGTTATAAATAAAATTTTATTTAAGGTGAATGTCTATATTTAAAGATATTCTAGGGATTATTATTTGGTGGCTAAGTCACTCTCTCCCCATAAACAGAGGGTTCTATTCCATTGTAATTGATCTCAAATCAATAAGAATCATATCCCTCTATTTTTTTCTACAATGCTCTTCTTTTTTTATTATTTTTATAACATGTTATCAGCAGGAGACTCTAACCAATTGAGTAGAAACTTTGGGATTGAACATAATGATTGTCAATCGTTCCATGAACTTCCTTCATGATTAAATTATGGGTTTAAGGTATGTATTTCACCGTATTTTTCTCTTTTATTCTATAATTTGATTTTAAATACAAGTAAATACAATAGTTTTTTTTTTATTATAACTCTAATAGAGTTAGTAAGAGATTATAACCACTCGAAGTGGTAAAATTTCTATGTCTTGCCATGATCAAATTCAGGTATAATTGTGGGCAAAGAATTGAAAACTTGTCTCGTTGAATTTGCTCCATTCTCATTTCCTTAAGAGAATATGATAGCAATATGTAATAAGTCTGAAAGAAGACAAAATTATTATCATAGAGGTATCAATGGATGTGAACATGGTAATAGACGAAATTATAATCGTCATTATCGTGGTAATGAGAATAATAAGGATTCTCAAAATAAGCCTTCACTCTATGAAGTTAATGTTTGTCATTGATTGGACATAAGATTCGTAAAGTACATACAGATGACTATGGTCAATTTATAATGTGAATGTAATAACATCTGATTTATGAATACACATTCATTCATCGAAGAATATGAATGTGCTAGTGGCAGTGAATATACCATGCAATCACCTCTAAAAGGAGGTTTGAGATGATATAAGAAAATAATGTCATTACTATGGCATGAATGATCATTGGTAACGTACCTATTGCACGCTAAAATATTATGGTAATGTGATTATTAAAGAATAACATTAATGCAAGAAACATATCTTGCATATAATTTTAATGATAACCATAATGGTATAACTTTCTCTTTAAAAGAGATATTCATCATATGGGTATTGATGAATATGTGGTACTACAAAATTAATTGAGAGCTCTGGAAGAGCCAGTTATTACTATTTTGGAGAAACACAATTGATTATCAATAAGGTATTGTGTTGTAGTAAGTCTCAAAGAAACCTAATTGAGTTTCTAAAGTATTCGGGAAAGCGATTGGTCATACTGAGACTATAAATAAAGGAAAAATTTAATATTTTCTAATAATACAACTTGTAGTGAGTAATATGCATGTGAAAAGCTACCGGCTTTATTCTCCAATTTGTACTACACAAACAAAAGAATGTCACAATAAAGAGAAGTTTATGATATAAAAACCCATATCATAATAAATTTGGAAGTTATTGATACATGGTGTAAATCTGAAGTTTATCAATATTGATAATTTATTTAGTTGGCATAATTGGTTTAGCCATATCAATTTAAATATAATATGCAAAAATAATAGAGAATTCATATTGGTACATATTAAAGAGCTAGAAATTTCTTTATGAATTCTCTTATATTGCTTGTTCTCATTAATTAATTGACCAACTAAAATTGGGATTGAATCCCATGAATTCTGGAATATCAAATGTGAATGCGGGCTCATCCACCTTCCATATATACCACATAAGATGCATCTATGAGATGGTTACTTGTGCAATTATTATTTACTCGCAACCTGATATTTGCAAGGTAACTTTGCCCAATAATTTAATATAGAGTATAATTTTTAGATTTTTTATGCAAGATAGTTCTTCTTGATAACTTGGTTTATATCATTATATCACAATTGGTTTAGGACAATGATTTATTGAGTGTCTCCACTTAATAGCTAAACAATTGCTTATGAGAATAAAGTTTTATATATATATATATATATATATTTTGATATACGTTATATACGAAAGTANTATATATATATATATATATATATATATATATATATATATATATATATATCAGTTTGATATAGGTTATATACGAAAGTATATTACATGCTTCCCTCACAAGTGGTTCAAGGTCAGGAACCAAATAATTTCATCTTATTATTATTGATGTGCGGTGTATATTTTGATTAACACCATAACACACAAAGATAGGTTCTCAAAGTTGAGGAAACAAGTTAGTTTTTTCTTATATGAGGGGGAGACATGATAAACAGTTGAGAAAACGTTACGTGGAATGAATTATCATGTGTACATCTAGATCCTCGAATAAAATAATATGAACTTGAAGTTCATAAAAGGATAATTCATTTGCAATATATTGCAAAGCATGCCAGACGTATTTGCTGGCCCAAAGAAGGTAACTATATTCTCATTGCAAATTCTCCTATTAAGTTCTAGAAGGACAAAGTCTATGGTACGCTTAGTCGCTTAAAGTGTATAGAAAAATCGGTTTCAAATAAACTTCTTGATAAAGAAGATGAGTAAATGATCAAAATAAAGGAGGCAAGTGATCTAGAAGATCACATGACATAACACTTCATAAAATCTCATGAGAGATTCAGGTACCTGAAAATATAAATGAAGGGATCTCAATTTTATGTCTTTATGAAAAAATAAGGAGGTTGGAACCGATATAAAATATTTGTCGACGATATTGATTATAGAACTAAATATATATATAAGGATTTTAAGTTTGAAGAAACAATTAAAGTAGAATTTGGTTTCTTATGAAAGACATGTAATTTTGAACAAGTAGTTCAAACACTTGAAAGTATAAAGTCAACGGTATGTGCAATCAGTTTTCGATATCTTATATGTTTAGCATGACATAAAAACTTGATATGCATCTAAAGTCTATTATATGGCTTATATGACTTAACTTATACGACAATCCATAAAGGATTTAAGTTGCTTGAAGCATGTACAGTTCTTGATCTTGAAGTACCACTTCCTCAGTACAGTTTGTGCACAAATGTATCTTGCTATAACTATAAGCATGATAATATGATAGTAAGAGTTTTCACCCCTTTGTGAAGATATTCAAATGATGATTCCAACAAGATCATATGAAGACAATATATCTATTAGGGATGATGATTTCAAGGTGAAACAAATTCGTTCAAGTTAATATGGCTGATTTGTTTATCAAATCTCTACCAAAGAAAAGGTTTTGTCCCTAAGGTTTTCCTTACAAGGTTTTTAACGAGGCAACCAAAAGGCGTATTGTAGATATGTGTACTCTTTTTTCTTCTCTAGAGTTTTTTCCCACTGAATTTTATTGTAGTTAAGGGTGTTGAGTAGACATTCAATGGGGAGCATTATAAAAAGAATTTTATTTATGGTGAATGTCTATATTTAGAGATATCCTAGAGTTTATTACTTGGTGGCTAAGTCACCATCTCCCTATGAATAGAGGGTTCTATTCCATTGTAATTGATCTCAAATCAATAAGAATCCTCTCCCTCTATTTTTCTCTACAATATTCTTTTTCTTTTATTATTTTTATAACAATCTCAGTCTTTTTTAGTTTTCTGATATTTTCTGGAAGAAGAGAGGAAGGAGGATAGAAAGAGAGTGGTGGTAATGATAGGTCTCCATTTTTTCTGGCGAGCAAGATGGTGGTAGTTGTCAGAATTAACGAAAATGGAGGAGAGAAGTGGTGGTGGTTTTCAGATCTGAAAAAGATAAAGAATAGTGATTGGAGTGGTGGTACCGTTGTGGCATCGATGATGGCAAAAGCTGGTGCCGCTGGTTCGAAAAAGGAGGAAGAAGCCGTGTAGTAGCGGCGGTAATGGTAGATGTTAAAATAAAACAATGGTAGTCGTGGAGGAGGTGATGCGGTTGAAAAAAGATGAGAAGTGGATTATGGTGATGGTGACGCTGGCGCCAATGGTGGTAGATGGTGAAGAAGTTATGGCAAAGAAGAATGGAGAACAAAGAGATTAAAAAACAGAGAAAAAAACTAAAAATAATACATCAGCAAAAAGTATTTAATGAATATAAATTTTAAGTAGGATAAGTGTTTAATTGAAATAAATCTTAAATAAGGTGTCTAACAAGAAAAGTCGAATAAGTTTAGGGGCTGCTTATGTTTTTGGCCTTTAAATCATGTGAATTTTGGAGATATGTCAGCCCATACCCACGGCAAACTACTCTTCTCGCCGCTAATCATATTCTTTACGACTTTACCATGGGGACTAAATTCATAGAACAAAGCAAACGTTTCTTATTTCTATGGCCTTATGCATACCAACAAGAACCAGGAAACCCAAAATGATGTGTATAGTCTATATATTTTAAATTTGCCATTGGATTCCTTTGGTTGCACTCTGTGCATCACCATGTGGACTTGAGGAAAGGTTTCTTGAGTGGATAATTTTTGAAGACCGAGTCAATAACATCAAATATTAGTGTTTGATCATACGTTTTTTCATTTGTGTATTCATCATAAAACAAAAATATATAATCTTTCAGAAAGTATCAATTTTACTTTTAGTTTGATATCCATCAATAAGATGTTGCAGTAGGAAAATCATCTAACGTGGGGACTATATGACTATAATAGGCTGCACTACTTATTGCAAAAATAAGTCTTCTCTAGCATATTTAACCAAAATTACTTTAAGTCTGCAATTATACTTGGCCAATTCCTAACTTCAAACTCGAAGGAGTGAAGTTGAAACTTCAGACCTGAGGTCTCAACTCTCATGTTTGATTTCGAAATAGTTAATTTTAAACAATTTGTAAATTTCGATTATATTTAACATTCGTCCAAGTTGCTATTTGTGCACTCGGACCGAATATTTTGGTAGTCTTTCTGCTTGACGAAAAAAAGGGTCCACTAATAGTTAAGTGAAAGAAGCCAATCAATGTATAATAAAGGAATTTTTACCTCCTATCGCAAAGATTAATACCTTATTTATTTTAAATAAATATCATTTAAAAAAATTATATTTTATAGATTCCTTTTAATGTTTATAACAAAATATCTAATTTTGGTTACCTCGTACCCCTAAGCCACTAAATACGCTATTCAGTTACGCTATTTTTGTGATGACCCAAAAGATCATCACTTGTTTTTAAAATAAATTCTGCATTTTGAGGCCTTAAAAACCTCTTTTAGCATCACCTCGATTTGCGTGCATAGTCCGGGCGCATAGCCAAAAAGCCTATATGTGAAAGTCTGTGAAAAATTGATAACATTTTACTATAAAATGAATTCATTTGACTTTGAGTCAATATTTTGGGTAAACGGACCCGTGATTTAACGCTCCTGGAGGGTCCGTAGGTAAATATGGGACTTGTGTGTATGCCCGGAGTCGCATTCTGAGGTCCCAAGCCCGAGAAATAAATTTCTAAAGAAAATTATTTTCTGAAATTGTTTATAAGGTTTGGAAATGAATTTTGATTAGAACATGTTGGTATATGACCCGTATTTTGGTTCCGGCGCCCGGTACAGGTGTTATATATGATTTAAGATAATTTTGTGAAGTTTGGCATGAAATGGAATCCGTTTGATGTGATTCGGACCTTAAATGCAAATTTGATGTTTAAAGAAGTTTTGAGAAATTTTATTGATCTTGAAGTTTAATGCGATGTTCATGATATTATTTTGGTGATTTGAGTGCAAAAATAAGTCCGTATGATGTTTTTAAAGTTGTGTGCATATTTGGTTTCGAGCCCCGAGGGCTCGGGTGAGTTTTGGATAGGCAACGGGGTGCATTTTGAAGTTAGAAAATTGCAGAATTTTAGCTGAGCATAGCAGGCCTGCAGGCTTCGCATTTTATAAAAAATGTGAGTAGCTTTTTGCAATTGCGAAGGAGGCCCAGGCTAGCTCCTTCCCGCAAATGCGAGGACATTCATCGCAAATGCGATACCCATGCAGTCGCAAATGCGACCTACTATTCGCAAATGCGAAGCTTCCCAGGTTGGCCAGTGATCGCAAATGCGACCAATGTGTCGCAAATGCGGAAGTCACAAAAGCGACATTGTTTTCGCAAATGCGAAAGTCCAACATTTCTGACGGGTTCGCAATTGCGAACCCCTATTCGCAATTTCCGTATCAAAGACCTGCAACTTTTATACTTAGACGATTTTAAAACCCATTTTTCATATTCTCTCTAACATAAACAAACTTAGGCGATTTTTCAAGGATTTCTTCTTCTCCAATTCAATTGTAAGTCATTTTTAACTAACTTCCTTCAATTCTCAACATCTTGTAAAATGATTTCAACTTCATATTAGTGATTTTCATGGGGGAAATTGAGTGTTTTGGGTAGAACATAGGTTTTTAAAAAATTGGGGATTTGAACCTCCATTTGAGGTCCGATTTCAAAACAAATTATATATTTGAGTTCATGGGGGAACGGGTGATCGTGTTTCGGTTCGAACTTTGGGTTTTTACCATGTGGGCCCGAGGACGATTTTTGTCTTTTTGGGTAAAACTTTGGAAAATTTATTTTTATGCATTCGAATTGATTCATTTAGCGTTTATTGATGTAATTAAGTAATTTGTGACTAGATACGAACGAATTGGTGGTGGAATAGAGGGGTAAAGCTATAATTGAAGCTTGAATTGTGCTCGTGGCATCGAGGTAAGTGTTTGGTCTAACCTTAGCTTGAGGGATTAGGAGTTGAGTCCTATTTGACTATATGGTAATTGTTGAGTACGACATATAGGCATGATGATGAGTATCTATACGTTGGTGTCTAGCATGCTTGTGGGTCTTATATTGTGATTTTCATGACTTCGTTGTATCTTTTATGCCTTGGTGATGGTTTCTATATGTTGTGTTGAAGGAATTGTGACCTATGAACATTAAGGGGCATTGGCTCAAGTTGTGTAACAAATTGTGAAAGTTTAAGTGATAATTGAATCTCTAGAGCATTGGCTCGAGCTATGAATTGAATTGTGAAGTAAAAGTAAGAAAGAAAAGAAATTATTATATTGACACCCTTGCCGGGCTATTGTTGATTTGTTGGTTATCTCCCTTGCCGGGATATTGATATTATTGATATTGTTCCCTTGTCGTGATTTATTTGTTGAATTATTGTTCCCTTTCCGGGATCTTTATTACCATTTCATTTATTCCCTTGCCCTATTGTTTGTGATTGTTTTTTGGGTGAGGAAGAGCGTAATAGCATGAAGGGTGATGTCATGCATTTATTGATTTCTAATCATTTGTTGATATCCGAGTTATGTTGTTTCTTTCGTTTATTTGATGCCTTTCTATACGGATTTTTTATCTCCCCCACAGCATGCTCCCCCTACCATTTTGATTGGTTATTCTTGTATTTCTTTTCTGCTGTATATATTTGAACTGCATAGGTTTATGTGGTAGTCTGGTCTAGCCTCGTCACTACCTCGCCGAGGTTAGGCTAGGCACTTATCAGCACATAGGGTCAGTTGTGCTGATGCTACACTCTGCACTCTTTTGTGCAGATCCCAGTGCTGTTGACTTCGGACCGTAGTTAGAGACTACCTTTAGTCCAGGCGGAGATCCAAGGTAGACCTGCAGGCGTCCGCATGCCCTGACATCTCCTCTATCTTTATTTCTTGTTTCATTTTCCTTATATTCAGAAACAATGTATTGATATTTTTATCAGACTTTGTATGTAGTAAATCTTAGACCGTCTGCGATACTGTGATACCAGTTCTGGGTAGTCGAGACTTTAAATAGTTGTATTAGATATTCATGTTCAGATAGCTTATGGCTTCTTCTTCCACTTATGTTAAATTCTGCTGTTTAGATGTTATTATTATTATTAAAATTGTTAATGAAATAAATGGGCAAAAAGGTAAATTGTGCAATGGCTTGCCTAGCTCGTATTAATAGGCGCCATCACGACTCCCGAGGGTGGAAATCAGGTTGTGATAAGTTAGTATCAGAGCTCTAGGTTACATGGGCCTCACAGTTCACAGACAAGCTTAGTAGAGTCTGAGGAATTGGTACGGGGACGTCTGTATTTATCCCCCAGAGGCTACAGAGTTAGGAATTTTTTTACATGTTTTCTTTCCTGTCGTGCGGTTTGGTTCCTCGATGCTTATTAAATTCCTATTCGATTCTCTCGCAGATGCCGAGAACGCGCGCTTCCTCATCTGCTGACCAGTAGCCCGAGCCCTCAACAATAGCTCCCATAAGGGGCAGAGGGCGAGGCCGAGGCTGTGCTAGAGGCAGAGCTCAGCCCCCGAGCAGCAGCACTAGCAGCGGAGCCTCAGGTTGATTTTGATGATGAGGTTCAAGCCCCAACACTTTTGGTAGGCCCAGCTCAGGTCCCAGAGGGGTTTATTTCCACCCCAATTCTTCAAGATGCTTTGGTCCGTCTAGTGGGCCTTATGGAGAATGTCACCCGGGTAGGTGATAATAGGGATTTTGATGTATTTTATACTCCTTCTTGCTTATGCATTTATTAGAAATTCATACAAAATAGTTCCAAATGGCTCATAAGTTGTGCTTGATTGCAAGTTTGATCATCAAAGTGACAAGATGTCAAAGATCAACTCAAAAGGAGTGAAACGTGCACAAGTGCCAAAGACAAGACAAGCTCAGGCAAAACAGGCCCAGTGTGGCCGCACACCACTTTGTGCGGTCTGCGCTAAGAGATTCAGAGAGGCTAATTTCCAGGCTAAGAGGCTGGGCGACCGCTCTAGGTTTTGTGCGGTCCACACTGAAGGCAATGCGGCCGCACTCGATTTAGTGCGGTCCACAGAACCAAGAATCAAAGAAGTCGCAATTTGGAATTTTCAAGCTAATGCAGTCCGTAGTCCATTTTACGCGGACCGTACTAGAAGCCTCCGCGGCCGCAGTCCATTCTCTACGGTACGCAATTCCAAGGTTCAGAGAGCTATTTTTAAGGTCAAAGCCCTAATATGAACCACAGTCTATTTTTTGTGGTCCGTACTAACCCCACAGTGGCATTTTTGTCCGAATTTTTTAGCCTAGTATAAATATCTTCTTTTTCCATTTTTAGGGTATCATATATGGTAGTTAAGCAGCTACACTCGTGGGTTCGACTTTCTCAGCCATTTTGGGCAATTTTAGCTACTTTTAATCATTGAATCTTTGTATTTAACTTAGTGATTTATTAATATGAGCTTTTCTTCATCTATTTCTTGCTTTTCATCTTTAATTATGAGTAGCTAGACCCATAAGCTAGGGTTGTGGCTCAACCCTAGTGTGGGTAATTGTTGGGTCTTGTAATTTAGGGCTAGATTGACTATGGGTATTTGTTATTTGGGCCAATTTCATGGTGAATTTCTGAATTAGTGGTTGCAAACACTAATTTGTGTTTAGTTGACTTGAGCTCTTCTTGAGAAAGAGAGCCTAAGTCTCTGAAATTGGTCAAACAATGAATTGGGACATACTCAAGAGATTGATAGCCCCAATTAAAGGGTTAAACCTCAAGAGAGTAATACTCCTATTGAACCCTAGTTGCTTGTGCAAATTTGCATACCCAACTGGTCTTGAGAAAGCCAATTCGGGCAGAATCACTCGAACCACCGAGAAGTGTAGAGTGGGTAAAGTCGTACAACGATTATAACATACTCCCCAAATATGTCAAACGCGTCTTAGATTCAAGTACCCGTCAATTGACCACCTAGGCGGTAGTCACTACCCTAGTGCCTTTTAAATCTATTTGGACATCTCATAGCATTATAACTCTTAGAATAATTTAGTTGAAATTACCATTTGTAGTTTGATAATAGTAGAAGTAAAAAAAAACCCCAAAAATGATTAAAAGTGTAATTAAGAACAAATACACAATTCTACACTAGATAGATACTCGATTTCAAATTCTAGCTCTCTGTGGATTCGATCCCGACCCTAAATCGGGTAAAAGATGCTCCGACCCTATCTCGCTACTTAAATAGTAGTGCGGAGTAGGTCATGATCTCTTTTTGGCGCCGTTGCCTGGGAGCTAACGATTTTGGCTATCTATTTAGTTAGATTTGTGTTGTGTTCTTCCTTCCTTCTTGTTACTAATTTGTTTGTGTCAATACTTCAGGTACCAAAATGGCATTAAATGCTAATGACCCTCTTCGAAATGTGAATGCGCGGGAGGAGGTAGATGTCATTGGATATGAAGAGGTGCCTCTTGTACCTCAAGGACAACATAGAGGCTGACAAGCCAATGCAAATGACAATATTCCAGACCGTCCTCCGCCACCTCCAAGAGTGGCTCCTAGAGTTCTTCCCAACCAAGGCTATGCGAGTTCTATTGTTCCACCTCGGATTCAGGCGGGAAATTTTCAAATAACAAATGTGATATTGACATTGTTGGAGCGGCGCATCATGGGTGCTCCCACTCAAAATGCCTATAAATATCTCAAGGGGTTCGTGGATACCTGTAAAGGGAGCCACCAAACCAATGTGTCTGAGGATGCACTTCAATTGAGGCTTTTCCCTTTCTCACTTAGGGGGGAAAGCATTGGACTGGCTTGAGCGACTTCCTAACCATTCTATCACAACTTGGGATGAGTTGGCAGATAAGTTCATTGCCAAATTCTTCTCACAAGGGCACATGGCAGCACTACGGGATGAAAACTTAGCCTTCAAGCAGGAGCCCACCAAACCATTGCATGAGATTTGGGAGTGATATAGAACTATGGTGAAGGAATGACCCAACAATGATATGACAGAGTTGATGATAGAACAAACCTTCTATCGGGGCATAAATACAATGAATCAATGCATAGTGAAGCAATTAACTGGGGGTAATTTCATGAAGCTGCCTTATGATGAAGCCTGTGAGATTCTTGATGAAATGGCTGACACATCCTCTGCTTGGCAAAGTAGAGCCAATGTGCCTCAGGGTGACCCCACGGTTACTCATTTGCATAAAGAACTACATGAACATGGACAGGCTATAACAGAACTTACAACAACAATGAACTAATTAGCAAAGGCACAGTTGCAACAAGTTCAGAATCCTCGCCAAGTGAATGCTCTGGAGGGTGTTAACATGCTAGTGAACCAAAGAAGGCGAAGAGGTCAACAGAACCAAGGGAATTCGGATCAATTTGACAATGATGGTAATGGATTTCAAGATGATGGCTGTGATGAGCAAAATGAGAAGGTGCAATATGTGAATAATTACCAAGGGCAAAGAGGAAATTCTTCCAACCAAGAACAACAATTGCAATCCCAGGGCAAATGGGGTAACCAACAACAAGGCAACAATAATTGGAACAATCAACATCAAGGGAACAACAATTGGGGAAATCAAAATAACAACCGCAACAATCAAGGAAATTGGGGCAACAACAACAATTAGGGTGGAAATAACAACAACCAAGGCAGGTGGAACAATAACCAAGAAAATCAGGGGCAAGGCTTTCAAAGGCCCCCAATGTACCAACAACAGAGCAATTCACCATCTTTTCCTTACCAGGGTCATAGTTCATCCAACAATGAAATGGGTAGAGTTGAAATGATGTTCGAACAAATGATGAAAAAGAATGCGGATTCCGATGCGCAATTGGCTTCTCACAATACTTCAATTAGGAATATGGAGGTGCAACTCGGTCAAATCTATCAGTCCTTGAATACACGCCCTAAGGGTGATCTACCAAGTGATACGGTAGTAAACCCAAAGGGTGGGAACAATCATGTTATGTCGGTAACTACAAGGAGTGGAAGAGGTGGTGATGTGAATGCCTCCAAACAAAACCAAGTTTCGGTTGATGAAGTTGAGTTGCAAAAAGATGAAGTTTCTTTGGTGGTCATGAATGTGGTTGATGAGAAAGTGAATCAAGAAGTGAGGATTGATATTCAAGATGCCGAGGTGGAAATACAAAATGACGTGAACCCGTCTAGGGAACATGTAATTGACATGCCAGAGCCGGTTGTGCCAAAATCCAAGGCACCCTTGCCTAGGCCCCCTCCACCTTATCCCCAAAGGCTACCCAAGCATAAAAATGAGAATCAGTTTAAAAAGTTTATTGACGTGATGAAGAGCTTATCCATCAATGTGCCTTTGGTGGAGGCTTAAGAGCAAATGCCTGGCTATGCCAAATTCATGAAAGATTTGGTTACAAAGAAAAGATCAATGGACTGCGAGACTATCAAGATGACCCACCAAGTTAGTGCTATAGTACATTCAATGGCTCTAAAGTTGGAGGATCCCGATGCTTTCACAATCCCTTGCACTATTGAGAGTGCAGACTTTGCTAAAGCTTTGTGTGACCTAGGGGCTAGTATCAATTTGATTCCATATTCATTCTTCAAGACTTTGGGTATTGGGCCACCAAGTCCAACTTCCATGAGATTGCAAATGGCAGATAGATCAATGAAGCGACCATTGGGTATAGTCGATGATGTTCTTGTCTGGGTGGACAAATTTATCTTGCCAGCTGATTTTGTGATCTTGGATTGTGAGGTCGACTATGAAGTCCCAATCATATTGGGGAGACCTTTCCTTGCTACGGGGAAGGCTCTAGTAGATGTGGAAGCCGGGGAACTCACTTTTCGGGTGGGTGATGAAAAGGTAGTATTCCATGTGTGCAAGTCAATAAACCAGCCCAATTGCACCGAAGTGTGCTCATTTATGGATCTAGTCACTGCTGTGATAATTGATTATACAAATGTTATGATTAATGTGGAGGACCCATTGGAGGCCGTGTTGTTAAATCTTGATGACAATGATGATGAGGGCCGAGTGGAGTGTGTGAATGCTTTGAATGGAATGGGCTCTTATTCTTATGAGCCTAGGAAGCTATCCTTGGACCTTGAAAATAGAAAGACTCCTCCTACAAAGCCTTCAATTGAGGAACCTCCACACATCAGGTATGAATTATTGGGCTCTAATTCAACTTTACCAGTGATTCTTTCCTCTTGTCTTACTAACATGCAGGTAGATGCCACATTGGCGGTGCTCAAAAAGAGGAAAAAGGCAATTGGATGGACCCTATCTGATATTCGGGGAATAAGCCCTGCATTCTGTATGCACAAGATTATTCTGGAAGATGATGCAAAACCCTCCTTGGAACATCAAAGAAGGTTGAACAAGGCAATGCAAGAAGTTGTGAAAAAAGAGGTGATCAAGTGGTTAGATACCGGTGTGGTGTATCCTACCTCTGACAGCTCATGGACTTCTCCGGTGCAATGTGTGCAGAAGAAGGGTGGTATGACCGTGGTGACCAATGCTAATAATGAACTTGTTCCAACCCGGACAGTGACCGGATGGAGGGTGTGCATGGACTACCGCAAGCTGAATATGGTGACCCACAAAGATCACTTCCCATTGCCTTTCCTGGACCAGATGCTTGATCGCCTTGCTGGGCATGCCTTTTATTGTTTCATAGATGGTTATTCAGGGTACAATCAAATTTTGATAGCTCCCAAGGATTAGGAGAAGACAACCTTTACTTGTCCATATGGCACCTTTGCTTTCTCTCGGATGCCCTTTGGGTTGTGCAATGCACCGACAACATTCCAACGGTGTATGATGGCCATTTTCACCGATATGGTGGAAGACATTTTGGAGGTGTTCATGGACAACTTCAGTGTTGTGGGAGATTCATTCGATTAGTGTTTGAACAATTTGGATAGAGTGTTGGCCCGGTGTGAAGACACCAGTCTTGTGCTGAATTGAGAAAAATGCCACTTCATGGTTGAAGAGGGCATAGTTTTGGGTCATAAAATTTCAAACAATGGTATTGAGGTTGACAAAGCCAAAATTGAGGTGATTTCAAGACTTCCTCCCCCACTTCTATCAAGGGGGTTAGAATTTTTCTTGGGCATGTGGGGTTCTACCGGTTATTTATCAAGGACTTTTTGAAGGTAGTAAATCCTCTATGCAAGTTGCTAGAAAAGGATACAAAGTTTGTGTTTGATGAGAGATGTATGAAAGCATTTGAACTTCTCAAGCATAAGTTGACCACCAACCCGATCATTACTGCACCCAATTGGAGCTTGCCTTTCGAGCTCATGCGCATCGCGAGTGAAGTTGCGGTTGGGGCAGTTTTGGGTCAAAGAGTGAAAAAAATATTTCATCTGGTGTACTATGTGAGCAAGACAATGAATGAAGCTCAAAGGAACTATACGATGACTGAGAAAGAATTGTTGGCTATTGTGTTCGCAATGGAAAATTTTTGGCCATATATTATGGCAACCAAAGTCATAGTGCACACTGATCATACAGCTCTTAGATATTTGATGAAAAATAAAGACTCCAAAGCTATACTGATGCGATGGGTCTTATTACTTCAAGAGTTTGATTTGGAGATTGTGGACCGGAAAGGTAGCGAAAACCAAGTGGCGGATCATTTGTCCCTCTTGGAGGAGGAAAGAAGGCCATGTGATGGCCTAGAGATCAATGATACATTACCCGATGAGAAACTACTTTCTGTGTTGATGAGTGATATGCCATGGTTTGCGGACATTGCTAATTTCCTTGTGACCGACATCATCCCGTGTGAGCTCTATTCTAACCAAAGGAAGAAGATCAAACGGGATAGTCTGAAATTCTATTGGTACGAGCCATACTTGTTCAAGATTTGCACCGACGGAGTGATCCGGATTGTGTACCTGAGGAGGAGAAATTTAACATCCTAGAGGCTTATCATTCCTTCCCCTATGGTGGCCATCATGGAAGGGCGAGGACAGTTTCAAAAGTTCTGAGTTGTAGTTTTTATTGGCCAACCTTGTTCAAAGATGCAAGTGATCTTGTAAAAAGGTGTGATTAATGTCAACGAGCAAGCATGATTTCCAAGAAAGATGAGATTCCTCTAAACACAATTGTCGAAGTTGATATCTTTGATGTATAGGATATCGATTTTATGGGCCCTTTTGTAAGCTCGTGCGGAAACTCTTACATTCTTGTAGCGGTTGATTATGTCTCAAAATGGGTTGAGGCCATGGCCTTGCCCAACAATGAAGCTAGGAGTGTGGTGGCACTTCTAAAGAAGAGTATTTTCACAATGTTTGGCACTCCTCGGACAATTATTAGTGATGGAGGATCGCATTTTTGTAATAGAGCTTTTGATGCATTGCTTTCCAAGTATGTTGTCAATAACAAAGTGTCTACCCCTTATCATCCTCAAGCAAGTGTCCAGGTTGAAGTGTCTAACAGGGAGATCAAGAGAATTTTGTCCAAAACCATCAATGCCAATAGAACTGATTGGTCTAAGAACTTGGATGATGCTCTATGGGCTTATCAGACCGCTTACAAGACTCCAATTGGTATGTCGCCATATTGGTTAATGTTTGGGAAATCATACCATATACCAGTGGAGTTAGAGCATAAGGCCATGTGGGCCTTGAAGAAGTTGAATCTTGATTAGGATATAGCTGCTAATCTTCGGGTGGAGTAACTCAATCAGCTTGATGAATTTAGGTTCCATGCCCACTCTAGTTCGTACCTGTATAAGGATAAAATGAAATATCTTCATGACAAATATATTCGAGGCAATGACTTCAAGGTGGGAGATTCGGTGCTCTTATTTAATTCTCGACTAAGGTTGTTCCCGGGAAAGCTAAATTCAAAGTGGAGCGGACCGGTTGAAGTAGTGTGTGTGACCTCGTTTGGTGCTCTTGATTTAAAGAACAAAAATGGGGAAGTTTTTAGAGTGAATGGGCATAGGGTCAAGCACTATTTGGGGAAGTTTGATGGTAGCCATGTGGTGGCTCTTGTGCATTTCAAATGATTTGATAGTAACATGAGTCGTGCCACGATGTTAAATCAGGCGCTTCTTGGTAGGCAACCCATGGGCATAGGGTCAAGCACTATTTGGGGAAGTTTGATGGTAGCCATGTGGTGGCTCTTGTGCATTTCAAATGATTTGATAGTAACATGAGTCGTGCCACGATGTTAAATCAGGCGCTTCTTGGTAGGAAACCCATGTGTTTTTCTTCTTATTTTTATTTGATTTTCATTGTAGTGTAGGATTGATTTTTGGGCTAACTGGTTGTGAGATGTTACATGATTGAGTTGATGCAGTGCAGGACATAGTGGAAAAAAATGCACAAGTCTCTGAAGTTGTCAGTGCGGCCGCAGTCCATTCTATGCGGACCGCACTGAAGAAAATATGAAAATGCAACTATCTGAAGTTTGCTACAGTGGCCGCACTACATTTTGTGCGGTCCGCGGTGGACCTCTGCGGCCGCAATCCATTTTGTGCGAACCGCAGAGCGTTGCTGTCTCAAGCTTGAACAAAACAGTGCAGTGCGGACCGTGGTCCATGTTGTGCGGTCTGCACTGGCTGGTGAGACTGGGCCCCAGGACCTTTTCTATAAATAGGGCTTGAGGCCCTCCTTTTACCCTTTTCGAACCCTTGCATCTCCAATATAGTAAAATACTATTCATCTCTCATATTGCTTGTAATTAATCATCTGGACTTGTTAATCCTCTTCCTATCTCATATCTGGTAACTAAATGTCAAGTTAATTACTTTGATTTTTGTTATTTTTTTGTTTTTTGTTTTTCTTAACTTTTATTTCTCTTGTTCCTGTAGTTCTTCATGAGGGTTGTTAATTTCTTATTTAAAATAGTCTAGGTTGGTTAGATACAGTGGTAACTCACTTAGGGACACTAATTAGGTGCAAAATTGAGCTTAAAAGTACAAATTCATGAACCCTAACTTTGTGCCAAAACTAGGCACCCTGTGCGGACTGCGGTCATTTTGTGCGGTCCGCGGTGCCCTTGTGCAGTTCGCAGTACCATTTTGTGCGGACCGCACTGATGAACTTCTGATGCTGAACTTCATGCACTGTGGTCGCACTACCATTTTGTGTGGACCGCAGTGGCCCAGTGCGGCCGCACTACCATTTTGTGCGATCCGCACTGCCAAGATACAGAGAGTGGTTAGTCTGAACCCCACCTCTAAGTGGACTGCAGTCGATTTTGTGTGGTCTGCGGTGACCCCAATGCGGCCGCAGTCAATTTTGTGCGGTCCGCACTATGGGACTTATGCAACCTCTCTGCAACTTTTCTTTCCCGTTTTTGCAATTATGCTTCTTAACTGATTACAATGAGACTAACAAGCTGATTGAATGATGATTGTAGATAATAGTGAGACAACATGTTAAACAACCAGGTAGAGGAGAATCCTCCCGGGGAGGGAAGAATAAAATGATAAAACTCACTCCCCTAGCTCGGGAAATATTAAAAGGACAAGGAAACTGATAAAAGTTGCTGATAGCGCTACTTCCCATTCCTTGGGGAGTGAGTATGGGCCATCACAGGAAATTTCTTCAGACTCAGTGTCCGAATACATGGAAGACTGGCCGGAGAGCCTAGGCTAAGAGACACTCCTCTACCATCACCTATTGCCCAATCACCAACAAATGTTATTTCTGAGTCATCTGAGGGCTCAACAAAAGGTAGTGGGGAATACTCCACCCCTCCTACAGGTTTATTATCTGGAGAGGATGCAGTAGAAGATGATGAGGGAGTAGCAGAAGGAGGTGAGCCTCGGGTGGGGTCATTGCTAGAACAAGAAAGCAGGAGGTTTGGCAAGATAGATTTGTTAGTGAGGTGGCGTATCATAAATTTTGGGAGTGGTGGCCGGTGAGAAAGTTAATCCCGCAGTGGAGTTTTGTTGATAAAGACTTGTTATCTCATAATCCCAACGTGCTGAGACAGTTTAGGACAAGAGTAGGCTGGGACCATTTTCTAGATGAGTGTGTAGATGCCAACGAACACCTGGTCAAGGAATTTTACTAAAATGTAGCCCATATAAAAAGGGCTCAAAAGTGACCAAGTTTCGGAATCTGACAGTGTTATTTGATGGGAAGTACATCAATTAGTACCTTGGCTTTAATGAGGAGGATGAGCCCCTGTACATGGCAAAGATGGAAATGGGTGAAGAGGTTCGTCCATGGCTAGCACAGTACCTGGCAATCCCAGGTACCACCCCCGACTAGTTGACTCCTGGAGTCAAGATCTTGAGATGGAGTTTGAATTTTGAGGCACGAGGGTGGGAGACTTTAGTATGTAGCAGGTTGGACCTCACGACACATTACAACACCCTTCCTCCTCATAAGGATGTGTTGGTGGCTTTGATCATGGCGGGGTACCCACTCAACGTGGGGAATGTGATATCGAAGATTATCTCAATTATGGGTATGGAGCATCACATAAATTGTCCATTCCCTAGTTTCCTCACGATGTATTTCCGGGATTTGAAGGTGGAAAAAAGGCCCTTGATGTCAAGTCAAAGAGAAGGCCCCTTTCTTCTGGTACATCATGCAGGGGGATGATAACCCCAAGAGCAAGAACTTCAAAGGTACAACTACTGCTCCAATTTGCTAGTCTGAAGAGCCAGTTGTGGTAGTGGCTCCTACTGAGCCTACCTCCACTTCCACAGATATCCCTCCCGGTCAATCCACATCCACAGCCATTCCTGCTGGTCCATCCACCTCAGCAGGCCCGGAGATTCCATCTTCCCAGGCCTATCCCATTACTGCCCACCTATTGAGCCAGACACTTCTGAGTATCAACAACTGGATGCAGACTGCCTCATCCAAGTTTTCCATTTTGACCACCACTATAGAGGCTCAGTCGGCACCTCCAGCTCCACAGGTTCCACATTCGATAAAGGATGCTCTTAAGGAGATGTTAGAAAACCAGAAGAAAATCCTCGACAATCAAAAGAAGATTGCTGAGGCAGTTGATTCACACAGAAAAGCTTTCAAGGAGCTTGCGAGGGAGCACAAGAAGCTGAGGAAGACACGGGCCTCCAAGGAGTCCGTGAAGGAGCTGAGAATAGATGTTGATAGACTGAAGGCATATCACCTGCCTTTAGATTTATTGCTCTAGGACCCAGCACCAGCAGAGCATCCCCATCCGGAGCAGTTACAGAGGCCTCCTAAGAGGAGAAGGATGATCCCTAGAGCTGACGAGGCAATCATCCAGCTAGCAGACCCACAGGAGACATCCCCCAGTCAGCCACAGGGTGCACTACCTCAGGAGCCTGTCCAGGTCCAGGTCCAGGTCCCAATAGCAGAGCAGCAGGCCATAGGAAACTAGTCTGAGGTTCCGAGCACATTCAGGATCCTGGGACAACTCAGGAGCCCATGCAGACAGACATGCCATAGGGAGTTTTCTTATATCCTTATTCCTTTCTCTTTTTGATGCTTTCTTTAGACTAGTTGACATTAGGGACAATTCCAGCTTTCATTTGAGGAGGTAGGCACTACATTTTGGATGATTTTATATATTTAACAATTTTTATGCTTTCTTGATTTTTCATCTTTGGTTTGTATATATTTTAACATTTAGCTACATTTCTCGCACTTTTATTTTACTTTGGGTCTGTATATAAAGTTATATTACATTGTAGGTATTCATCCCATTTATTGTATATTCGACAAATCCCCTCTTGTATATATTCATTTTACTTTCCGCAAATTTTTGTTTTTAGCTTCTTAGTTATTCATAGCTTCTTATTTTGAAATTTTCAATAAGCCTTTGGTTTTCTTAATGCCACCGTTCTTTCAAAAGGTGGAGTGTTGTGTGAACCAGGTGGCTCTTCCCAATGATAGATGGCGTGACAACCTTCTTAAGGGTTTGAGTCCATTTTTTTTTGTTTTTCGTAGTTAATAGTTAAGGGTACCTCAAGCAAAGATTCACTTGGGCCTAGCACATTTGCCTTTGATCTTATGGTCAAAACCAATTTGTTGTGTTTAGGATGGTGAAAGTCGTGACCTTGAGACTCTTGGGTTGGCCGATAATCATCAAGTGGTTTTTCGGGACTATTGTGAGCTTAAATCTTATCTAAGGTCATTGTGGGCCCCCGACTCTGTGTCTTTAGCAATCCCATAGCTTGTGTGGTAAGTAATCGTATTCCAAGCCCATGTCCAAGCCATTGGTCTAGAACTTGCCCTGAATGTTTGTTGAGGCAAAATCCTAAGTGAATTTTGACTTGACACATGATTATAGGCTCTCCCTGGTCCAAATGATAGCTTGAACATTTCCATAACCTACCATTGATAAGATCCATAGTCAACCCTTTTGAGCCTTAGACCTTTTTCCTTCAAGAACCATGATACAAGCCTATACGCATTCTAAAAGATACCCTCTCTTGGCACCCGATATTTCCTTTAGCACATGGCAAAAGTATAAGTTTGGGGGGAGAGGCGAGGATTGCAACAAAGTGGTAAAAAGGTACAAAAATGAAGAAAAGAAAAGGCAATGAAAAAGAAAGAAAAGTAAAAAGACAAAAAGAAAGTTCAATGTGAAAAAGAATAAAAAAGGGATTCAAAGAAAAGCAAAGAATGAAAGGTGCGGAAAGTTGAAAAAGGAGAAAAGATTTGAAATGCATAAGAAAGATTGACAGTGTGTCTCTCTAACCCCTTAGAAAGAAGTGAAATGACTCAAAGAGTCAAGTGAATGGATGCCAAATGAATCAAAAGAAGTGCTTAAGGGAAGATGGAACCTACTTAGATCAAAACATTTTCTACCCAGAACCAAAAGCCTTCACAATGTCTCCACAAAAGCCCTATATTATCTTTAGTTGAATGAAGCTTACATTAGTGGATACTCACATAAGGGGCAAGCATATAGTACCTAGAGCCGGACTTGTGCATTTTTCTTGAGAGAGATGAGTGAATTCCCATTATCCTCGTTCTGAGTTCCATTATCTTAAAGGTGAGGATTGCTTAGGGAGAGTAGAGGATGTGTGAGTTTGGGTTCCACAATGACCAAAGTAATAAAAAAGAGTTCTTTGATGTGTTGAGTCAATTTTTGATGCTCTTGTGTCGCACTTGATCCATGGTATTTTAAAAGAGTAAAGTTGTTAATGATTCATGTGTATTGAGGGCAATTGTTAATCCTAAATGAGGCTAGTTGAGGTCACTTTAGGACAACTGAAATTTTTCTTGGACATTCTCTTAAGGGGTGGGTCTTATTTTGTTTGCTTGAGGACAACCAAAAGCTGAAGTTTGGGGGAGTTGATAACTAGGGATTTTGATGCATTTTATACTCCTTCTTGCTTATGTTTTGATTAGAAATTCATACAAAATAGTCCCAAATGGCTCACAAGTTGTGCTTGATTGCAGGTTTGATCATCAAAGTGACAAGATGTCAAAGATCAGCTCAAAAAGTGTAAAACTTGCACAAGTGCCAAAGACAAGACAATCTCAGGCAAAACAGGCCCAGTGCGGCCGCACACCACTTTGTGTGGTCCGCACTAGGAGATTCAGAGAGGAAAATTTCCAGGCTAAGAGACAGTGCAGACGCACTAGGTTTTGTGCGGTCCGCAATGAAGACAATGGGGCCGCACTCGATTTATTGTGCTCCGCAGAGCCAAGAATCAGAGAAGTTGCTATTTGGAATTTTCAAGCTAATACGGTGCACAATCCATTTTATGCGGACCGCACTAGAAGCCTCCGCAGCCGTAGTCCATTCTCTGCGGTACGCAATGCCAAGGTTCAGAGAGCTGTTTTTCAAGGCCAAAGCCCTAGTGTGGACCACAGTCCATTTTGTGTGGTCCGCACTAACCTAGCAGGGGCATTTTTGTCCAGATTTTTCAGCCTAGTATAAATAGCTTCTTTTTCCATTTTTTGGGTATCAGATATGGTAATTAAGCAGTTGCACTCGTGGGTTCGACTTTCTAAGCCATTTTGGCAATTTTAGCTACTTTTAATATTTGAATCTTTGTATTTAACTTAGTGATTAATTAATATGAGATTTTCTTCATTGATTTCTTACTTTTCTTCTTTAATTATGAGTAACTAGACCCATAAGCTAGGGTTGTGGCTCAACCCTAGTGTGGGTAATTAATGAGTCTTGTAATTTAGGGCTAAATTGACTATGGGTGTTTGTTATTTGGGCCAATTTCATGGTGAATTTCTGTATTAGCGGTTGCAAACACTAATTTGTGTTGAGTTTACTTGAGCTCTTCTTGAGAAAGAGAGCCTAAGACTTCGAAATTGGTCCAACAATGGGCGTACTCAAGAGATTGATATCCCCAATTAAAGGGTTAAACCATACCCAAATTGAACCCTAGTTGCTTGTGCAAATTTGCATACCTAATTGGTCTTGAGCAAGCCAATTCGGGCAAAATCACTCAAACCACCGAGAGGTGTAGTGTGGGTAAAGTCGTGCAACGGTTATAACATACTCCCCAAATATGTCAAACGTGCCTTAGATTCAAGTACTCGTCAATTGACTACCTAGGCGGTAGTCACTGCCCTAGTGCCTTTTAAACCTATTTGAACAACTTGTATCATTATAACTCTTAGCATAATTTAGTTGCAATTACCATTTGTAGTTTTATAATAGTCGAAGTAAAAAACCCCCAAAAATAAATAGAAGGGTAATTAAGAACACATACATAATTCTACACTAGATAGATACTCGATTCCAAATTCTAGCTCTCTGTGGATTCGATCCCGACCCTAAATCGGGTACAAGCTGCTCCGACCCTCTCTCGCTGCTTAAATAGTAGTGCAGATTAGGTCGGGATCAGCAAGCTTGCTTCCCGTCGCACCAGCCGTCTCTCAGGCTGGAAGAGGAGCCCAGACTCCTGCTACTTGCACTCCAAAACAGGTAGCTCCCCAGTTTCAGACTCCAGCAATTCAGCCAGTTGGAGCAGCTCAGCCGGGTATGGTAGCCCAGGCCGGTTATGGAGCAACTATGTCTGTCAATGCTTTGTGGAGATTGGACAGGTTCACCAAGCTCTTCACTACTACTTTCAGCGGTATATTTACTAAGGATCCCCAGATTTATCTAGACAACTGTCATGAGGTTCTCAGGAACATGGGGATAGTTGAGACTAACGGGGTCGATTTTGCTACTTTTTGCTTGTCTGCATCCGCCAAGTCTTGGTGGAGAGATTATTACTTGGCTGGACCAGCCGTATCACCAACTTTGACTTGAGAGCAGTTCACGCAGCTATTTTTAGAGAAGTTTCTCCCTATCACTCAGAGAGGGGCCTATCGGAGGCAGTTTGAGCGTCTCCAGTAGGGTTCTATGACTGTCTCCTAGTATGAGACTTTATTCATCGATTTGGCTCGTCGTGCTCTTATCATACTTCCCACCGAGAAAGAAAGGGTGAAGAGGTTCATTGATGGACTTATTCAGTCGATTCGTCTTGAGATGGCTAGAGAGACTGGGAGTGAGATATCCTTCTAGGAGGCGGCCAATGTGGCTCGGAGAGTTGAGAAGGTTCTATCACAGGGGGTGGTCATGGGTTGGACAAAAGGCTCCATCATTCAGGCAGATTCAGTGGTACCTCATCTGAAGGTAGAGATTCTTATGGTAGAGGCTATCCTCCTAGGACTTTTCAGGCGGCACTTTAGGTTTCTCACGGTTCTTCAGGTGGCCGTGGTCCTCAGATGCAACACTCTGATGAGCAGTCCTACAGTGCACCACCAGCTCCCATATGCGTGCCGCCGCTTCAGAGTTTTCGAGGTGGTCATTCAGGTCATCAAGGTCAGCAGCCACAACACCTGAGGGCTTCTTACACTTGTGGTGATGTGGGTCACATTGCTAGGTTTTGTCCTCGAGAAACGAGTAGCTCTCAGCATTAGGGTTCCTGTGCCATGGTTCAAGCATCGAGTGTTCCACAGCCCGCCCAGCTAGCTAGAGGTGGGGGTAGAAATGCTAGAGGTGGAGGTAGAGTTCCTATAGGTGGAGCTCAGATCACTAGAGGTGGAGGCCAGCCAGCAGCAGGCTATCCCACAGATGTAGTTTAGGGTGGTGGGGCCCAGCCCCAATGTTATACTCATCTAGCCAGGCCCGAGGCTGAGGCTTCCGGTGCAGTTATTATAGGTACCGTTCTGGTTTGTGATAGATATACTTTAGTTTTATTTTTGATCCAGGGTCTACATACTCGTATGTGTCATCTTATTTTGCGTCGTATCTAGTCATGCCTAGTGATTCTTTGATTTCTCCTATTTATGTTTCTACACCGGTAGGTGATTCTATTATGGTAGATCGAGTCTATCGTGCATGTATAGTTGTGATTAGGGGTCTTGAGACTCGTGTAGATTTTCTTCTTCTGGACATGGTCAATTTTGATGTCATATTAGGGATGGATTGGTTATCACCTTACCACGCTATCTTGGACTGTCATGCCAAGACTGTGACCTTAGCCTTACCAGGTTTACCTTATTTGGAGTGGAGAGGGACTCATGGTCATTCTACTCGTAGTGTTATCTCCTATGTGAAGGCTCGGCGTATGGTCGAGAAGGGATCTTTAGCCTATTTGGCCTATGTTTGTGATTCTAGTGCTGAGGTTCCTTCTATTGAGTCTGTGCCCATTGTCTGTGAGTCTCCTGAGGTATTCCCTTCAGACCTATCGGGTATGCCACCCGGCAGGGATATTGACTTTTGCATTGATTTGGCTCCGGGCAATTAGCCCATTTCTATCCTGCCATATCGTATGGCCCCGCCTTAGTTGAAAGACTTGAAGGAGCAGTTGCAAAACTTGATTGAAAAGGGTTTTATTAGGCTCAGTGTTTCGCCTTGGGGTGCGCCAGTGTTGTTTGTTAAGAAGAATGATGGATTGATGCGAATGTGTATAGATTACCGGCAATTGAACAAGGTTACAATCAAGAATAAGTATCTGTTTCTGAGGATTGATGATTTGTTCGACCAGCTTCAGGGTGCCAAGGTATTTTCAAAGATTGAATTGAGATCTGGCTACCATCAGTTGAGGATTAGGTCATCCGATGTCCCTAAGACATCTTTCCGCACTCGGTACAGGAATTATGAGTTCTTGGTAATGTTATCCGAGATGACAAATGCCCCAGCAGCTTTTATGGATTTGATGAATCGAGTGTTCAGGCCTTACTTGGATTCATTCGTGATAGTCTTTATTGATGATATTTTTGTATATTCCCCCAGCCGGGAGGATCATGAACAACATTTTAGAGTGGTTCTTCATACTTTGAGGGACAGTCAGTTATACGCCAAGTTTTCAAAGTGTGAGTTCTGGTTGAGCTCAGTTGCATTCCCCGGGTCATGTTGTATTAGCAGAGGGTATTCAGGTTTATCCGAAGAAGATTGAGGCAGTCAAGAACTGGCCTCAACCAGCACCAAATACAAATATCCGGAGTTTCTTGGGTTTGGCAGGCTACTATCATCGTTTTGTATAGGGGTTTTCATCTATCACAGCCCCGATGACCAGTTAACCCAGAAAGGTGCCCAGTTCTGATGGTCGGATGAGTGTGAAGTGAGATTTTAGAGGCTCAAGATAGCTCTTACTACGGCACCGGTGTTGGTTTTGCCCACAGGTTCAGGGCCTTATACAGTTTATTATGATGCATCTCGTGTTGGGCTAGGTGCAGTATTGATGCAGGATGGCAAGTTCATTGCCTATGCTTTGCGTCAGTTGAAGATTTATGAGAAGAACTATCTGATCAATGATTTGGATTTTTTAGCCATTGTCCACGTGTTGAAGATCTGGAGGCATTATCTGTATGGTGTGGCATGTGACGTGTTCACAGATCACAAGAGTCTGCAGTATTTGTTCTAGCAAAAGGAGTTGGATTTGAGGTAGAGGAGGTGGTTGGAGTTGTTGAAATACTATGATATCACCATTTTATATCATCCGGGAAAGGCCAATGTGGTGGCCGGTGCCCTGAGTAGGAAGTCAGCCAGTATAGTCAGTTTAGCTTATATTCCAATCGATGAGAGACCGCTTGCCTTGGATGTTCTGCCTTTGCCCAATCAGTTCGTGAGGTTGGATATTTCTGAACCCAACCGTGTGTTAGCTTTCACACTCGCTCGTTCTTCATTATTAGAGCGTATCCGATATCGGCAGTATGACAATCCCCATTTGTGTGTCCTTAGAGACACGGTGCAGCACGGAGGTGCCAAGCAGGTTACCCTAGGTGATGATGGAGTTTTGAGATTGCAGGGACGAGTTTGTATGCCTAATGTGGATGGTCTTCGAGAGTTGATTTTAGAGGAGGTCCATAACTCCCGGTACTTTATTCATCCAGGCACCGCAAAAATGTATCACGACTTGCGGCAGCATTATTGGTGGCGAAGAATGAAGAAGGATATCATTGTATATGTGGCTCGGTGTTTGAATTGTCAGTAGGTTAAGTACGAGCATCAGAGGCCCAGTGGTTCGTTTTAGAAGATGGAGATACTTGAGTGGAAGTGGGAGCCTATCACTATGGACTTTGTTATTAGACTCTCACGGACTCGGAAGAAGTTTGATGCAGTGTGGGTCATTGTTGATAGTCTGACCAAGTCAGCGCATTTAGTTCCTGTGGCAGTCTCATATTCTTCCGAGAGGTTAACTGAGATCTATATTCGAAAGATTATTCGCCTTCATGGTATGCCCGTGTCTGTCATTGTGGATCGAGGTACGCAGTTTACCTCATATTTTTGGAAAGCATTTCAGCGAGATTTGGGCACACGGTTTGAGTTGAGCATAGCATTTCATCCTCAGACGGATGGGCAGTCCGAGCGGACCATTCAGATTTTAGAGGATATGCTCCGAGCTTGTGTCATTGATTTTGGAGGCTCGTGGGATCAAGTTTGCCTTTAGTAGAGTTTTCCTACAACGATAGCTACCAGTCGAGTATTCAGATGGCTCCCTATGAGGCTTTATATGGTAGACAGTCGCGGTCTCCGGTTGGACTGTTTGAGCCAGGAGAGGCTTAGTTGTTGGGTACGGATCTGGTTCAGGATGCCTTGGACAAGGTCAGGATTATTCAAGATAGGCTTCGTATTGCTTAGTCTAGTTAAAAGAGTTATGTTGACCGTAAGGTTCATGATTTGGCATTCATGGTTGGTGAGCGGGTATTGCTTCGTGTATCGCCTATGAAGGGCGTGATGAGATTTGGGAACAAGGGCAAGCTTAGCCCTAGTTTCATTGGACTGTTTGAGATTCTTGATCGAGTGGGAAAGGTGGCTTATATACTTGCGTTGTCGCCGAGCTTATCAGCCATGCATCCAGTGTTTCATGTGTCCATTCTTCGGAAGTATCACGATGATCCATCCCACGTGTTAGATTTCAGCAGTGTCCAGTTGGACAAGGACTTGTCTTATGAGGAGGATCCAGTAGCTATTCTAGATCGGCAGGTTCGTCAGCTGAGATCGAAGAGTTTTCCTTCTGTTCGTGTTCATTGGAGATGTCAGCCTCCTGAGGCATCGACCTGGGAGTCCGAGTACGATATACGGAGTCGTTATCCCCATCTTTTCCCCGACTCAGGTACTTCCTTCTTCTGTCCGTTTGAGGACGCACGATTGTTTTAGAGGTGGAGAATGTGATGACCCTTGGGTCATCACTTATTTTTAAAATGAATTCTATATTATGAGGCCTTAAAAACCTCTTTTAGCATCACCTCGATTTGCGTGCATAGTCCGGGTGCGTAGCTGGAAAGCCTATATGTGAAAATCTGTGAAAAATTGATAAATTTTGATTATAAAATGAATTAATTTGACTTCGGTCAACATTTTGGTAAATGGACCCAGACCTATGAGTTGATGCTCCTAGAGGGTCTATAGGAAAATATGGGACTTGGGCGTATGCCCAGAATCAAATTCCGAGTTCCCAAGCCCGAGAAATAAATTTTTAAAGAAAATTATTTTTTGGAATTATTTATAAGGTTTGGAAATGAATTTTGATTAGAACATGTTGGTATCGGGTGCGTATTTTGGTTCCGGCGCCCAGTACAGGTCTTATATATGATTTAAGATAATTCTGTGAAGTTTGGTAAGAAACGTAATCCGTTTGACGTGATTTGGACCTTAAATGCAAATTTGATGTTAAAAGAAGTTTTGAGAAATTTCATTGATCTTGAGGTTTAATTCGATGTTCATGATGTTATTTTGGTGATTTGAGTGCACAAATAAGTCCGTATGATGCTAGTTGTGTTCATATTTGGTTTGGAGCCCAAGGGCTCGGGTGAGTTTTGGATAAGCCACGGGGTGCATTTTGAACTAAGAAAATTGCAGAATTTCAGCTGAGATGCGAAGCCTAGCTCGCAAATGCGAGTAGAATTTCACAATTGCGAAGGAAGCCCAGGCCAGCTCCTTCTCGCAAACGCGAGGAATTCATCGCAAATGTGATGCCGATGAAATCCTAAATGTGACCTTCTATTCGTAAATGCAAAGCTTCCCAGGTTGGCCAGCGATCGCAAATGCGACCTATGTGTCGCAAATGCGACATTGTTTTTGCAAATGCGAAAGTCCACCATTTTTGAATTGCGAACCCCTGTTCACAATTCCCATATTAGAGAATTGCGAACCCCTGTTCACAATTCCCATATTAGAGACGATTACAAAACCCATTTTTCATATTTTCTCAAACATAAACACACTTAGGTGATTTTTCAAGGATTTCTTCTTCTCCAAATCAATTGTAAGTCATTTTTAACAAACTTCCTTCAATTCTTAACATCTTTTAACATGATTTCAACTTCAAATCAATGATTTTCATAGGGTAAATTGGGTGTTTGGGGTAGAACCTAGATTTTTCAAAAATTGGGGATTTGGACCTCGATTTGAGGTCCTATTTCAAAATAAATTATATATTTGAGTTTGTGGGGGAATGGGCGATCGAGTTTTGGTTCGAACTTCAGGTTTTGACCATGTGGGCCGGGCGATTTTTTACTATTTGGGTAAAACTTTGGAAAATTCATTTTTATGCATTCTAATTGATTCATTTAGTGTTTATTGATGTAATTAAGTAACTTGTGACTAGATATGAACGAATTGGTGGTGGAATCGAAGGGTAAAGCTATAATTGAAGCGTGAATTGTGTTCGTGGCATCAAGGTAAGTGTTTGGTCTAACCTTACCTTGAGGGATTAGGAGTTGAGTCATATTTGCTATGTGGTAATTGTTGAGTATGACATATAGGCATGGTGACAAGTATCTATACGTTGGTGTCTAGCATGCCCGTGGGTCTTATATTGTGATTTTCATGACTTCGTTGTATCTTTCATGCCTAGCTGATGGTTTTTATATGTTGTGTAAAGTTTGTGGAATGAATTGTGACCCATGAACATTAAGGAGCGTAGGCTCAAGTTGTGTAATGAATTGTGAAAGTGTAAGTGATAATTGAATCTCCAGAGCATTGGCTCGAGTTATGAAGTGAATTGTTAAGGAAAAGTGAGAAAGAAAAGAAATTATTATGTTGACACCCTTGCCGGGCTATTGTTGATTTATTGGTTATCTCCCTTGCCAGGATGTTGATATTATTGATATTGTTCCCTTGCCTGGATTTATTTGTTGAATTGTTGTTCCCTTGCTGGGATATTTATTACAATTTCATTTAATCGCTTGCCCTATTGTTTATGATTGTTTTTTGGGTGAGGAAGAGTGTTAAAGCACGAAGGGAGATGTCGTGCATTGTTTGTTTTATGAGTAAAGTGTATAAAGCACAAAGGGTGATGCCGTGTATTATTGTGAAGAAAGAGTGTAAAGCACGAAGGGTGATGCCATGCAGCACGATGTACCATTCCGTGCTGATATTATTAATTATCTAGTGAGGAAAGAGAGTAAAAGAACGACGGGTGATGTCGTGCACATTTTTATTATATGATTGCCTTGGTGAGGACGAGAGTGAAATCACGAAGGGTGATGCCGTGCATTTATTAATTTCTGATCATTTGTTGATATCTGAGTTATGTTGTTTCTTCCGTTTATTTGATGTCTTTCTATTTGGATTTGTTATCTCCCCCACAGCATGCTCCCCTTCCTATTTTGACTGTTTATTCCTGTATTTCTTTTCCGTTGTATATATTTAAACTGCACAGGTTTACGTGGTAGTCTGGTCTAGCCTCGTCACTACCTCGCCAAGGCTAGGCTAGGCACTTATCAGCACATGGGGTCAGTTTTGCTGATGCTACACTCTGCACTCTTTTGTGCAGATCCTAGTGCTGTTGACTTCGGACCGTAGTTGGAGGCTACCTTCAGTCAACGCGGATATCCACGGTAGAGCTGCAGGCATCCGTAGGCTCTGGCATCTCCTCTATCCTTATTTCCTGTTTCATTTTCCTTATATTCAGAAACAGTGTATTGATATTTTCTTCAGACTTTGTATGTAGTAAATCTTAGATCGTCTGTGATACTGTGATACTAGTTCTAGGTAGTCAATACTTTAAATAGTTGTATTAGATATTCATGTTCAAATACCTTATGGCTTCTTTCTTTCGCTTATGTTAAATTCCGCTGTTCAGATGTTATTATTATTAAAATTGTTAATGAAAATAAATGGAGAAAAAGGTAAATTGTGCAATTAATTAGCTTGCCTAGCTTCTATTAATAGGCGCCATCACGACTCCTGGGGGTGGGAATCCGAGTCGTGAAAATTTTATTTCTCTCTCTACTTTGATATATTCCATTCAGTGTAGGGTCTGCAGAAGGTGAAAAGATGCCGGTAACAACGAGTTTGGCTTTGATACAAGACTTGCATTGTCTGAGAAAATTAGCGAAAGAAGAAGGAACTGATGCTCTGAGGAGTGATGTTGACGAAGAGAAGAAAACGAAGAAGGAAGTGGTTTTGAAGGGAAAGTGAAGTAGGGTTGTCTCTGAAAGTTTTGGAGGCAACGACAAGGGAACAAGCATACTCCCTAACTGCTCTTCTCTGCCAGATCACCGCCTTAGAGTCTTCCCTCCGCCGTATCTCTTCTTGTTCTCATCGTTCTCATCAGTCCCTACGCGATGCTGCAGCGCGTACTATTCAAACGCACTTCAGAGCCTTCCTTGCTCGTAGATCGAGAACCCTCCGTGAGCTAAAACAACTAGCTTTCATTGTATTCATTATCTTCTTTTCATTGTAATTTAATGTGTCTCGTTGTATTTCATGTATTTCATTGTATTCACTCTCTTTTATTTTCCTTATTTTTCAATATATCCCGCTGTATTCTATGTATTTCATTGTATTCACTGTCTCGCTATATACCATGAATGTATTCATATGTTTTTTTAATTAATATAATTTATGTATTCATATGTATTATATACTTTCTCTGAAGATTGCTATATTTTTGGGGTATTTTTCGGTTGAAAATCTTTTTTATAACTGGAAATACAAAATTTGTTTGTTATAATTGAGTTTGTTGAGTTATAGTAGAAGTCTATTATGTTAATTGATTCACTTTTCATTTAAAAACAGCGTAATCCCCTGTTTCACGATGTGAATACAGTCAAATATAGTCGAATACAATAATCTATCCAGCTGTAATCCCATGTTTCACGCCATGATTACACTTGAATACAACAACTGATTAGCTAGACTTCCTGGATTCATTCCTATTTTTGCTATTGTATTCATGAATGCAGTAGCTTAAATACATCTAATACATCTTATAACAACAACTAATGTATCTACAATCCGTAATATAGCAAATGGTATCTATATATAGCTAATTACCACTAAAAGATAGTGCTTTACGAAAATTTTTCTATAATAAATAGTTATTTATCCAACCACTTGCAGCCTGTTTAGAGAGTTGTTACCCATCATTTCATAATGTATTGTATTGTATTATATTGTACTGTATTATATCGTTTGATAAATACAATGCTTGGATAGATCGTATCGTTTGATATTGTTTCATGATATCACGTACCAGCAATTTGAAGAATAAACTTACAATATTATAAAGAAAAATTATGATACGGGGTAAATTTATCTGTACTATATTAAAAGTATGAATGTAACGACCCGACCGATTGTTTTGAGCTTTTCCACTTTGCTCGCCAGTTCTAAGGCATGGTTTGCCCCATGTAGTGTATTATGACTTATGTAAATCGTTGGTTTCGGGTTTCAGGGCAATTAGAATGAATTTGGAAGAACAGTTCTCAACTTGAAGCTTGAAATTCTAAAGGTTTGACCAAGATTTGACTTGTTTGTATATGATTTTTGATTGGAACTTTTATGATTGGTTTAGCTCCATTAGGTGATTTGGGACTTGGGAGCGTGATCGGAATGCATTTTTAAAGTTCGTGGAAGGTTTAGACTTGCAACAACAACAACCTATTATGGTCCCACAAGTGGGGTCTGGGGAGGGTAGGATGTACGCAGCCTTACCCCTACCCTGGAAGGGTAGAGAGACTATTTTCGGTAGACCCTCTGCTAAAGAAGGTGAGAGAAGTCCTGGTAGCAAGTAATAGCAAAACAATAATTAGAAAACTAAATCGGAGATAGCAACAGATAATATGAAAGGGGTATTGATGACAAGTAGCTGCAAGATAACATATTTCGAAAACTAATTCCAAGGCAGCAAACTATGGAATTACCAATGGCAAGCAACAATGAAACGATACATGCGAAAATAGAAAACTAAGGAGGAAAAGGGTACCAAACTAGCGCTAATACTATCGAGCTAGAGAAGACAAAGGGAGATGCACGACGACCTACTAACCTTCTACCCTAATCTTCAACCTCAACACCCTTCTATTTAGAGTCATGTCCTCGGTTAGCTCAAGTAGTGCCATGTCCCGCCTGATCACCTCTCCCCAAGACTTCTTTGGCCTACCTCTACCCCTTCTCATACCTCCTAAGGCTAACCTCTCACATCTCCTGACAGGGGCATCTGCGCTTCTCCTCTTAACATGACCGAACCACCTCAACCTTACCTCACGCATCTTTGCCTCTACATGGGCCACTCCCACCTTGTCTCAAATAACTTCATTCCTCTATCCAACATAGTAAGCCCACACATCCATCTCAACATCTTTATTTTTGCTACCCTCATCTGCTGGACATGAGAGGTTTTGACTGGCCAACACTCAGCCCCATATAACATAGTCGATCTAACAACTACCTTGTAGCACTTACCCTTAAGTCTCAATGGCACATTCTTATCACAGAAGACACCGGAAGTGAGCCTCCACTTCATGCACCCTGCTCTGATACGGTGTGTGACATCCTCATCCATCTCCCCATCCTTCTGGATTATAGATCCCAAATACTTGAAACTCTCTATCCTGGAAATGACTTGCGTATCGAGTTTCACATCCCCGTCCGCCTCCTGGGTAACACCGCTGAACTTGCACTCCAAGTATTCTATCTTAGTCTTGCTCAACTTGAAACCCTTAGACTCTAGGGTATGTCTCTAGACCTCCAGCCTCTCGTTAACACCACCTCGCGTCTAATCAATGATGACTATGTCATCCGCAAACATCAAGCACCAAGGCACCTCCCCCTGAATGTTATATGTCAAAGAATCCAACGCCAGGGAAAACAAAAACGGGCTAAGTGCTGCCCATATCAACCGGAAAGAAATCCTAGTCTCCATCTGTTGTCCCAACCCGTGTCTTAGCTGCATCATACATGTACTAAATCACTGTAATATACGCCACAGGCACTTTTCTATCCTCCATACATCTCCATAGAACTTCTCGGGGGACTTTGTCAAAGGCCTTCTCCAGGTCAATGAACACCATGTGCAAATCCTTCTTCATCGCCCTATACTGCTCCACCAATCTCCTCACAATATGAATGGCCTTAGAGGTCGACCGTCCCGGCATGAAACCAAACTAGTTCCCAGAAATGGACACACAACTCCTCAGCCTCCCTTCAATCACCCTCTCCCACACTTTTATCGTATAGATTAACAACTTGATACCCCTATAGTTGTTGCAGTTTTGAACATCCCCCTTATTCTTGTACAACAGGATCATCATGCTCTGCCTCCATTCTTCGGGAATCTTCTTCATCCTAAAAATGACGTTAAACAACCCAGCAAGCCATTCCAAGCCCTCCTTACCCACGCTCTTCAAGAATTCTACCGGGATCTCGTCCGGCCCCATAGCTCTACCCCTACTCATCCTGCGCATAGACCCTACAACCTCCCCCACTTGAATACGTCTACAGTACCCAAAATCTCGATGCCGATCCGAGTGCTTCAACTCCCCCAGCACAATGCCCCTATCTCCCTCTTCATTCAAGAGCCTATGAAAGTAAGATTGCCATCTCTGCCTAATTTGAGCCCCCTCTAATAAAACTCTTCCCTCCTCATCTATTATGCATCTCACTTGGTCTAGATCCCGGTCCTTCCACACCCTCACCTTTGCTAGTTTGTACAACTTCCTGTCCCCGCCTTTATCCCTAATTTCTTTGTATAGACGACTAAACGACGCGGTCTTTGTCGCAGTAACCGCAATCTTTGCCTCCTTCCTGGCCTTCTTATACCCTTCCCTGTTATCACTCTTCTGCCCCTCATCAATACTATCTACGAGCTTCAAATATGCCGCTTTCTTGGCTTCCACTTTCCTCTGAACCTCTTCGTTCCACCACCAGTCCCCTTTATGGCCACCAAAAAAACCCTTTGAGACCCCTAACACATCTCTCGCCACCTCTCTAATGCAATTTGCTGTCATAGACCACATACAACTCGCATCCCCGCTACTCCTCTAGGCCCACATAGCCAGCAACTTGTCCCCCAACTCCTGGGCCTTATCCTTAGTCAATGCACCCCACTTGACCCTAGGTATACCAGACATAGCCCTTTTCTTCCTCGTCTACCTAATCTCTAAGTCCATAATCAAAAGCATATGCTGGGTCGTACAATTCTCACTCGGGATGACCTTGCAATCCATGCATAAACCTCTATCACATTTTCGTAGAAGTAGATAATCAATCTGGGTCTTGGCCACCGCACTTCGAAAAGTTATCAGGTGCTCTGCTTTCTTATGGTAATACGAGTTAGCGATCACCAACTCAAAAGCTTTAGCGTACTCCAGCAGTGAAGTACATCTACCATTTCTATCTCCAAAACCGAAGCCACTATGCACATCATCATATCCCCCAGGCGACCTCCCAATGTGGCCGTTAAAATCACCCCCTATAATAAGCTTCTCGGTGGACGGTATACCCCGCACCAACCCATCCAAATCTTCCCAGGAGCGTCTTTTAACCTCCTCGTCCAAACTAAACTAAGGCGCATAAGCACTAACTACGTTCAGAGTATACCCTCCCATGATTATCTTAATGGCCATCAACCTGTCATTCACCCTCTTAACATCAACCACTAGCTCCCTTAGATCCTTATCAACTAAAATGCCTACCCCTTTCTTCCCTCTCACCCTCCTTTAATACCACAACATAAAACCATCCACCTCCCAAGCCCTATTCCACCTATTTAGTCTCCTGGACACAAGCTATGTTAATCTTCCCCTTATGGAGTATCCTTGCTAACTCTATAGACTTTCCCGTTAGAGTCCCTATGTTCCATGACCCCACTCTCAACCTAAAAGGTGCCTTACCCCCTACCACCCTTACTCCCTACCCCCCGCTCTGCTGGATCTCCCCGAGGACATGCCCTCACTCTATCATAACTCGGCAAGGCCACTAGCCAGCACAAAGCTACAAATGGATAGACTAGAAATGAATAAACTCAATAGAAACCTACCTGTACACAAGGTGCTAATAAGGGATCCGACTAAGCAGGGACCAACTATGTATCGGCTATAACACTAAGGAGAAAGACAGAGACCGATATAAGAAGACAAGTCTAACTAAATAAATTAAACAAGATACTATGGATGTCAAGGATACCGGCAAGCAAAAATGAAAAAATAAAAAAAATAAACTACAAAATAAACTAAACAGAAACCTACAGGTACACAAGGTACTAATAAGGGATCTGACTAAGAAAGTACCAACTATGTATCAACTATAACACTAAGGGGAAAGACAGAGACCGAATAAGTAGACAAGACTAGTTAAATATAATTTAAACAAGATACTATGGATGTCAAGGATACCGGCAAGCAAAAATAAAAAAATAACAATTTAAAAAATATAATAACAATAATACTAATAAAATAAAATACCAATATCACGGATACCAGCTATAGAAAGAAAGAACCTAGACCAAGTTTTCTTGAAGTTTATCGGAACTGGTAGTTCTGCTGCATCCCGCCGGAAAGCTGAACGGGAGTTGCTAGAAGTAATGTAACTTGCCGAAAATCCTCGATGAATAAATATTGCACCTATCCAAAAAATAAAACAAACCCACACACACACAAGGCGGAAGAGAGAAAGAGAAAAAGAGAGAGCGAGGTAGAGGAAGATGGAGCAGGGGTCGCCGAAAAATGCAGAACGGGAAGAGTCGTCGGAAAACAAGGGTCGCCGAACTTGATGCGAATCTCCTGCACACGCACATCCCGACCCCATAAGCGATAAGGCCAGAAGCTACCGGAAGAGAAGATAAATAAAAAGGGAGAGAGAAAGAGAAAGCGAGGGAGAGAGAGGGGACGAAAGAGAGAAGGGACTTACCTGTTCCCGCACCTGCGGCGGCGTCGGTGATGATGAAGCAGCAAAA
>MU710155.1:74344-106343 GCA_026770625.1 Nicotiana glauca | reverse complement strand
GGGGGGGGGGGGGGGAGGGGATTGGAACATTGTAGGAGACGTTAGAAAGGGGAGAGAGAAAAGTCGGGGAGAGAGAACTTTGAACGGCTGGAAGGTTTAGACTTGAATTGGCAAAATTGAGATTTCGACATTTTCCGGTTGTTAGGTGAGACTTTGATATAGAGGTCGGAACTGAATTTTGGAAGTTTAGTAGTTTCGTTGTGGCATTGGTATGTGTATGAAAAATTTCAGGTTATTCGGACGTGATTTGGTTGGGTTTTTTATCAAAAGAGGAATTTGGAAGATTTTAGAAAGTTTGGCTTAAATTCGATGTGTTTTGGATGATTCGATATTGTTTGAGGTGTTTGGAAGATTGCAACAAGTTTGAATAAGGTATTGGGATATGTTTATGCTTTAGGTTGAGGTCCCGGGGGCCTCGGGGTGATTTTGGTTGGTCAACGGAGAAGTTGGAATTTTTTTGCAGCAGCTGAAATTTGCTGCTTCTGGTATTTTCGCACCTGCGGATTGGGGACCGCAGGTGCGGCGCCGCATAAGCGGAGAGTTGGCCGTAGAAGCAAAAATTGGTTAGGTGAGCTGAGACCGCAGAAGCGGTAAGAAGACCGTATATGCGATGTCGTAGATGCAGAAATATGGTCGCAGATGCGAGTTTTAGCTGGTAAGTGAAATCCACAGAAGCAGATGTTTTTCCCGCAGAAGAGGAAGCGCAAATGCACTTATGGGATCACAGGTACGGAAATGCTGGGCAGAATGTATAAAAATGCCCCTTCGCGATTTTCAGTCATTTGTTCACCATTTTAGTACGATATTGGAGCTCCAAGCTGTGATTTCAAGAGGGGATCAAGTGTATCCACAGAGGTAAGCTACTTGGGCTTTATACCTTGTGTTATGGTAATTATTTTATTGTTTAATCATGAAAATTTGTGGGAAATTAGAGGAAGAGTTGGGAAATTAGGGCTTGAAATTGGAGAGTGATTTTTTAGAGTTAGAGTGACCATATGAGGTCGGATTTTGGTAAATTTGATATGTATAAAATTGTGAGAGGATGAGGATTCCATTGATGTTAATTTTATCGGATTTCGAGACGTGGGCCCGGGGGGCGAGGTTGAGAAACTTTGGGATTTTTGATATAAATTGGATATTTTTGAGTGGGCTCCGTTCCCTTAGCATATTTTAATGATTGTGTACTGATTGTGGCTAGATTTGGAGCATCTTGAGGTCGATTCGTGTGAGAAAAGGCATCGCGATCTAGTGTTTGGACCAGATCGAGGTGAGTAATGGTTGTAAATGATGTTCTGAGGGTTTGAAACCCTAGACTGCACATCGTAGTGCTATATTGAGGTGAGACACATGCTTGATGATGAGCGTAGGGTTGTGCACTATTGCGGATTGTGATTTGGTCCATCCCGATTGATTACTTTTCTGTATTTGATTGAAATCTATTTACTATCATCATTATTTGGGCTGAATGCCATATTTGGGCTGAATGCCAATTATTTGAACCCTTCGGGGAATGTTGTTGATATTTCCTCATTTTTTTGACTTTATACTTGAACTTAGTCATGTTATTTCCACTATTTTCAAAACTCAGCCATCTTCACTCAGTTTTAATACTCAAATGATGTTTTGGGCTGAGAAACACTGTTTTACTATTGCCCGAGAGGCTTATGTGATTTTTGACTGAGTAAGACTGAGGGCCTGTGTTGTGAGGATATATATTTTAGGTCGGGCTACACGCTGCAGTGGTGATACACCGATTTTAATTATGAGGTCTAGGGCCTGAGATTTGTATGCCACGAGGTGGCTTGATATTGGTATGAGGTCGAGGACCTATTTATGATGCCACGAGAAGGCTTGACATTGTGCTTGGGCCGTAAGGGGCCCCTCTAGGAGTCTAAACACCCCCATTGAGCGCGGGTACCCATTGTGATGTGAGATATAGCCCGAGGGGCTGGTATGTTCTGTGTGATTACCCAAGGGGCTGGTACTGTTCTGAGATATTACCCTAGGGGCGAATTTGTGACATTGTGCCCGAGGGGTGAACCTTTATTGTTTATCTATTTAATTAACTATCATTTACTTGTTTAGTTATGTAACTGTGCCCGAGGGGCAGATTCTCTATGCTTATCTGTTCTAGTTGTTTTGAATTCAATTGCTTAACTGTTGAAAGGCCATTTTTGAAGAAGTTTTAAACTGAGCTAAGATGCTTTAAGAGATTTCACAGCTTCAATGCTTTCTTACTTGTTTGTACTACTTCTGTACAGCATGTTGATGCATTTTCCTTGATTTCTTACCACTCAATCTTTATTTATGATTATTATTTACTGAGTAGGAGTACTCACTTTACTCCATGCATCTTGTGCGCGGATTCAAGTATTTTCTGAGCTTTGTGGCAGTTTCATTGGAGTTAGCAAGGTGTGATTTTTTTGACCATTTCGATCTTGATGTGACTAGACAATTGTAGTAGATGCTCATGACTAGTGACACCCCGATGTCGGGCTGTGTTAGGTTGTTATTCCGCATATTTTGTATTGTTGACTGCTTAAATGCTGGATTAATTATCCTTATATATGACTTAAATTGATTTATTAAATTGTTATAATTGAATGGGTAAGTGTCGATTGGCCTTGTCTTTACGAGAGACGCCATCACGACCGGGTCCGAGTTTAGGCTCATGACAAAGTTGGTATCAGAGCGTAGGTTAGATAGGTCTCACGAGTAATGAGCACGTTTAGTAGAGTCTCGCGGATCGGTACAGAGACGTCAGTATTTATCCTCCAGAGGCTGCAGAACCTTTAAGAAAAACTTCACATTCTTGAATTCTTATCGTGCATCCTTGATTCAGCTTGAAAAGTAGCTCTTGAACTTCCTTCCACGAGTTCGTATGTGCGCATGAGCACTCTGTATCATATGTGCATCGATGGCTTGTGATTCCATGATCGAGGGGCGAGATGTGATCTCTGTATGTTGATGTTTGGCCAGTCTAGAAAGACTTGAGTCTGGATTTTTACCTATAGCTTGAGCCTTGAGCGGTTGCTTATGTGAGCACGTGTTTCTAGGTCTATATGTGATGTTGTGCCCCTATTAAGGTAAGTAATGACTGGTTAGTACGTGATAAGGGTAATGTGACTGCGAGATGTGATCATATGATTTGGAAGCGACGAGAAGGGTCTGTTGGAGAGTAGATGATCTATTAGGTGTTTTATTTCCATTGTAATTGGATGTATAGCCCCAAATTATGGGTGTCTAAAGAATCTTTTCATGTTTCCTAGTTAGGAGTGAAGCAAATTTCATGTTATGGTATGACTTTAGACTCTGGAAGACTAAGTGACTGCGTAATGGTTATGACAGTGGAAGGTACAAATAAATGTAAGTTTAAGATAAAGCAGGTGGGTTATCTCCTGCGAAGTGTTCTGGAATTGTATGATCCTTATGTTGTCTATAAGAAGAACCCATTTACAAGTGAAATATATGTGTTAATTTAATTTGGGTTGCTTAAGAGAGTGGGTTTAATTGTTACGAGAGTAAATGTGAGATTTGCAGAAGATATGAAGTACCAGATGGTCTGTGTTCCACGATCTTATGAAGGATTGAGTTAATCTCACTATAGTATTATGGTAGCAATAAAGTATATGCATTATGAGTTATGGTGCATGTTTTGACCTATGGCTTCGAGCCAAGTGGGGGAGTCTGCTATTGAATAGTTGATTGCACGGTTATGTGCTCTAATGGTTACAGTTCGAGGCATATTTGTGAATAGTTATGGCTCGAGTAAAGGAAATTTCAATAAAGGTTATGTTATGCTTTATGGGCGTACGATAATCGGGGAATGACTTGAGTTGTGGTTGGTAAGGGATGCCCGATGCATAAGGCAGGAAGTTGCCTGGTTATATTGGAATGAGGTTATATTCTGCAGTGTTAGAGTGCTAGTGAAGCACAGGTTGTTCGGTTCGTTTAATCAATCTAACTGTGGTTTGAGTAGAGTGGATGACTCTAGAGAATGGTTCTATTGTGTTCAAAATTTTACATGCAACAATTGGAGGCTTTGAAGTTGTACTTGTGGCTAGAAACTGAGTTTTTTAGTGGAAGATGGCAAGACTTGTAGTATTTTGTATATTAATTATAGTATTTTATATATCAGTATTGAGAAGGTGAAAGTAATGGATTTGGATTCGCAGTAAGTCCTTTCAGAGTAGGCATATTGAATGTGGTGCTTTTCGGAACATTTAAAAGAGTATTCAGCGGGTTGTGAGCCTTAGGCTGTGTGGTATTATGATTGTGTATCGTATGGTAAGTTTGGGTTGAGAAAATGTAATGTTATAGCAAGAAGGAGTATCAAGTAAAGGTAAGTCAGAAGGGAGATTAGATAGATGGGATAGCTTGGTAGTAGGTCAGTATGGTAAGGATATGATTAGTTCTTTGGGTGTTGATAAGTCGGGATTTTACCATGTTTTATACCCCTACTTGCTATTGCTTTGGTTACTAATTGCTACTAAATAGTCCTAAAATGCTCACAAGTTGTGCTTGATTGTAGGTTTGAGCGACAAAATGACAAATGTCGAAGATCGGCTCAAAACAGAGTGAAACCTGCTCAAGTGTCAAAGGCTAAGTGAAATGAGGAAAAGAGGGCCTAGTGCGGACCGCGCAAGAGTGAATGTGGCCGCACTAGGAGATTCAGAGACTTTGCATTTTCAAGCTGGAGGCAACGCGGGCGCGATACTAATCACGCGGTCCGCGATCAGGCTTCGCGTACGCGCTAACTTTTTACGCGGTCCGCGGACATGAATTTCAGAGACTAGAAAATTTGAGGATTAAAGCCATGCGGTCGTGCTTCTGTTTTGTGCGGTCCGCATGAACGAGATTCAGAGAGCTGAGGTTTTAGCCAGTTCAAGCAATGCGCTCCGCGTTCCTCTATGTGCAGACGTGCCAACTCCCACCGCGGCTGCGATGCTCTTTCTCGCGGTCCGTGGTCCTTAACTTCAGAGAAGCTGAAATCATAAGTCCAAGAGCCAGCGCGGCCGTGGTCCGTTTTGTACGGTCCGCACTGACCCCGCAGGGGTATTTTTGTCTAGTTTTTCCAGCCTAATATAAATAGAACATTTTATCATTTTAGGTTAAGTTTTAATTTCTTTAATGCAGCTGTGCACCTGGGAACGAGATTGTAACCATTTTTGGCACTTTTGCTCTTTATTAATGATATATATTTGTAGATTCTACTTAGTAATTAATTAATATGACTAGTTCCTCATCTATTACTTTTGTTTCTTCTTTAATTATGTGTATCTAAACCCATTAGCTAGGGTTGTGTCTCAACCCTAGTGTGGGTAATTGATGGGTGTTGCCATCTAGGGTTAGATTGATATTGGGTGTTTGTTATTTGGGTTGATTTTATGCTTCAATTTCGAATTTGTGGTTGCAAACATAGATTCAAGCTTAGTGGCTTCAACTCTTCTTGAGAAAGAGAGTCCATGACCCCAAAATTGACCCAACAAGGAATTGGGATGGACCCATGAGAAATGGTAGTCCCAATTAACGGGAAATATCGAGAGAGTAATCACCCTACTTGAACCCTAGTTTCTAGGTCTAATTGGCCTACCCAATTGGTCTCGAGAGAGCCAATTGGGCAAAAATCATTCTCTCTACCGAGAGGTGTGAGAATGGGTACAACTGTGCAACGGTTATAGCATAAGCCCCAAGTATATGAATCTACCCTTAGTAACTTCTACCCGTCGATTAGCCACCTAGGTAGTGTCACGACCCTAGTGCCTTTCTCTATATTAAATATGACTTAGCAATATTCTCATAGCATAATTTAGTTTTAATCATTAGTTTTATAAGCGTAGTTATAAAAACAAAGAAAACCAGAAATGTTTGAAGTGACAGTAGAAGCACAACCGCATTTCTAGACTAGACAGACAATGCAACTCCACTACTAGCTCCCTGTGGAAATTCGATCCCAACCACTATTCGGGTAAAAGCTATTGCGACCCGATCTTCCTACCTTGGTGTAGCGTCGAGTCGGAAGTGATCACTTTTTGGCGCCGTTGCCGGGGTGCTTACGGTGTTGACTATCTATTTAGCTAATTTTGTGCTTTGCTTCTCTTTCATTCTTGTTTACTAATTTTGTTTGTGTCGATCACTCAGGTACTATGGCTTTAAATGCTAAAGATCCTCTTGGCAATGCCATGGCAGGGGAGGAGGTTGAAGATATTGATCAAGATGAGCTTCCATTACCTCAAGCTCCACGTAGAGGCAGGAATGCCAATGCAAATGCAAATCCGAATGAGAATATTCCAGACCCTCCTCCGCCACCGCCAAGAGTGGTCCTAAGAGTTCTTCCTAATCAAGAATACGCGAGTGCTAATGTTCCTCCCCGAATCCGGGCGGGGAACTTTCAAATCACAAATGTCATGTTGACCTTACTCGAGCAAAGAGGGTATTTTATGGGTGCCTCCGATCAAAATGCATACAAGCACTTGAAGGTTTCGTTGATACATGTTGGGATAGCAATGAAACAAACGTATCCGAGGATGCGTTGAGACTGAGGCTTTTCCCGTTCTCCCTTCGGGGTAAAGCATTGGATTGGTTAGAAAGGCTCTCCAATCATTCTATCACCATATGGGATGAATTGGCCGACAAATTTATTGCCAAGTTCTTCTCTCCAAGTCATATGGCGGCTGTTCGGGATGAAATTCTAGCTTTCAAGAAAGAGCTAACGGAACCTTTGCACGAGATATGGGAAAGATATAGAACAATGGTGAAGGAGTGCCCTAATAACGCCATGACTGAGGCAATGACACAACAAACTTTGTATCGGGGCATCAACACCACGAAGTAGTGCATTGTGAACCAATTAGTCGGAGGGAACTTCATTAAACTTTCTTACCAAGAGGCATGTGATGTACTTGATGAAATGGCCGACACCTTTTCAACATGGCAAAGTCGACCAAATGTGCCCCAAGGTGACCCTACGGTCATCCATTTTCACAAGGAATTGCATGATCATGGCCAAGCTATTGTCGAGCTTACAACAACTATGAATCAATTAGCAAAGGCGCAATTACAACAAGTCCAAAATTCGTGCCAAGTCAATGCAATGGAAGGTGTTTCTATGTTGAATTGAAAAGGAGGCAAAGAGGGCAACAACAACCTCAAGGTAATTGTGAGCAATTTGACAACAATAATGATGGTGGTGGTTATTTGAATGAGTGCTACGATGAGCAATGCAAAGAATGTCAATATTTCAATAACTACCAAGGGAATAGAGGAAATCAAGGGAATCAACAACGGCGTCCCCAAGGGAATTGGGGCAATCAACAAAGCGGTGATTGGAATAATAACAACCAACAACAATGTGGTGGAAATTAGAACAACAACAACTGGGGTAACCAAGGTAACAATCAAGGTAACTGGAACGGGAACAATGATAATTGGAGCAACAACAACAACAATCAAGGACAATGGAATAATAGCGGAAATCAAGGCAACCGGAGGCAAGGCTTTCAAAGGCCCCCCATGTACCAACAACCAAACAATCCACCTCCCTTTCAATCTCAAGGGTCTAGTTCTTTGGGCAGTGATATGGAGAGAATAGAAATGATGTTCGAACAAATGATGAAGAAGAACCAAGACTCCGATGCTCAATTGGCTTCTCATAACACCTCTATTCGGAATTTAGAGGTGCAACTTGGCCAAATCTCTCAATCATTGAATACTCGACCTAAGGGTGCTCTACCAAGTGATACGGTAGTGAACCCGAAGGGGGGTAACAATCATGTGATGGCAGTTACAACAAGAAGTGAAAGAGGCGGTGATGTGCATGCCTCGAATGAAAATCAAGTTGTGAATGACGAAGTTGAGTTGCATGATGATAATGCGCCTTTGGATGTTGATGATGTGGTTGAACCAAATGTGACCAATGATTTATGGATTGATATTGATGATGAGGCCTCGGTAGAGACTCAAGATGCCGTGAACCCATCTAGGGAACACGTGATTGACATGCCCGAGCCGGTGGTACAAAAGGCCAAGGCACTCTTGCCTAGGCCACCTCCACCTTACCCCCAATGGTTAGCAAAGCAAAAAGGTGACAATTAATTCAAAAAGTTCATTAAAATGATGAAGAGTCTTACTATCAATGTGCCGTTGTAGAGGCACTTGAACAAATGCCGGGGTACGCAAAGTTTATGAAGGATTTGGTAACTAAGAAGAGGTCGATAGAGTGTGAAACAATTAAAATGACGCATCAAGTGAGTTCTATAGTGCATTCTATGGCCCCGAAACTTGAAGACCCCGGAGCTTTTACTATTCCTTGCACTATCGGTAGTGCGGATTTTGCCAAAGCCCTTTGTGACTTGGGGGCAAGCATTAACTTGATGCCTTATTCGGTCTTCAAGACATTGGGAATCGGGAATTGGGGCAATCAACAAGGCGGTGATAATTGGAATAATAACAAGCAATGACAAGGTGGTGGCAATTGGAACAACAACAATCAAAACAACAATTGGGGTAACCAAGGTAACAATCAAGGCAATTGGAACGGGAACAATAATAATTAGAGCAACAACAACAACAATCAAGGAAGGTGGAATAATAGCGGAAATCAAGGCAACCGGGGGCAAGGCTTTCAAAGGCCCCCCATGTACCAACAACCAAACAATCCACCTCTCTTTCAATATCAAGGGTCTAGTTCTTCGAGTATGATATGGGGAGAATAGAAATGATGTTCGAACAAATGATGATGAAGAACCAAGACACCGATGCTCAATTGGCTTCTCAAAACAGCTCTATTCAGAATTTGGAGGTGCAACTTGGCCAAATATCTCAATTGTTGAATACTAGACCTAAAGGTGCTCTACCAAGTGATACGGTAGTGAACCTGAAGGGGGTAACAATCATGTGATGGCGGTTACAACAAGAAGCGAAAGAGGCGGTGATGTGCATGCCTTGAATGAAAATCAAGTTGTGAATGATAAAGTTGAGTTGCATGATGATAATGTGCCTTTGGATGTTGATGATGTGGTTGAACCAAATGTGACCAATGATGTGCGGATTGATATTGATGATGAGGCCTGGGTAGAGACTCAAGATGCCGTGAACCCGTCTAGGGAACACGTAATTGACATGCCCGAGCCGGTAGTACAAAAGGCCAAGGCACCCTTGCCTAGGCCACCTCCACCTTACCTTCAATGGTTAGCAAAGCAAACAGGTGACAATAAATTCAAAAAGTTTATTGAAATGATGAAGAGCCTTAATATCAATGTGCCGTTGGTGGAGGCACTTAAACAAATGCCAGGGTACGCAAAGTTTATGAAGGATTTGATAACTAAGAAGAGGTCTAAGGAGTGTGAAACAATTAAAATGATGCATCAAGTGAGTTCTATAGTGCATTCTATGGCATCAAAACTTGAAGACCCTAGAGTTTTTACTATACCTTTGCACTATCGGTAGTACAGATTTTGCCAAAGCCCTTTGTGACTTGGGAGCTAGCATTTACATGATGCCTTATTCGATCTTCAAGACATTGGGAATCGGGAAACCTAGGCCAACCTCTATGATACTTCAAATGGCGGATCGATCGATGAAGCGATCCTTGGGAATAATTGATGATGTTCTTGTTCGTGTTGATAAATTCATATTGCCAGCCGACTTTGTCATATTGGATTGTGAGATGGACTTTAAAGTGCTGATTATTCTTGGAAGACCTTTCCTAGCTATGGGGAAGGCATTGGTTGGTGTTGAAGTGGGTGAGTTGACATTCCGAGTGGGAGATAAGAAGGTGGTATTCCATGTGTGCAAATCAAAGAGGCAACCCAATAGCACGGATGTGTGTTCATTTGTGGACATTGTCATAGCTGTGATAGTGGATGACACAAGTTCCATGATAAATGTTGAAAATCCTCTTGAGGCCGTGATTCTTAACATGGATGTCGATGATGATGCTAGTAGAGTAGAGTGTGTGAATGCATTGCATGGTATGGGTTCATATTCATATGATCCTAGGAAGTTATCTTTGGATCTTGAAAACCGCATAACTCCACCAACTAAGCCATCCATCGAGGAGCCACCGATGTTGGAGTTGAAGCCACTTTCTCTACACCTCAGGTATGAATTTTTGGGCTCTAATTCAACTCTTGCAGTTATTCTTTCTTCTTGCCTTACTAACTTGCATGTTGAGGCCACTTTGGAGGTGCTTCAAAAGCTAAAAAGGGCAATAGGATGGACTCTAGCGGACATTCGTGGGATAAGCCCCACATTTTGCATGCATAAAATCATCTTGGGGGAGGATGAAAGGCCTTCACTTAAATATCAAAGAAGACTAAATGAGACGATGCAAGAAGTGGTAAAGAAAGAGGTTATCAAGTGGCTTGATGCCGATGTGGTTTATCCAATCTCTGATAGCTCATTGACCCCTTCGGTCCAATGTGTGCCAAAGAAAAGTGGGATGAAGGTAGTGACAAATGAAAACAATAAGCTTATTCCCACTTGGACCATTACCGGGTGGAGATTTTGTATGGACTATCGAAAACTTAACAAGGTGACCCGCAAGGATCATTTCCCCTTACCATTCCTTGATCAAATGCTTGATCGCCTTGCGGGGAGAGCTGTCTATTACTTTTTGGCTGGGTACTCGAGCTATAATCAAAGATTAATTGCACCAGAGGACCAAGAGAAGATCACTTTTACATGCCCCTATGGTACATTTGCTTTCTCCCGGATGCCATTCGGGTTGTGCAATGCTCCGACGACCTTCTAATGTTGCATGATGGCTATTTTCACCGACATGGTGGAAGATATATTGAAGGTCTTTATGGATGACTTTTGAGTGGTTGGTGACTCCTTTGAAGAATGCTTGGTAAATTTGGATAGATTCTTGGCTCGATGTGAAGAAACTAACCTCGTTCTCAATTGGGAAAAATGCCATTTTATGGTAGAAGAAGGTATAGTGTTGGATCACAAGATCTCAAAGCGAGGAATTAATGTTGATAAGGCCAAAATCGAGGTCATTTCGAGACTTCCTCCTCTACTTTTTTCAAAGGGGTGAGGAGTTTTCTTGGGCATGCCGGGTTCTGCCGGCGGTTCATCAAAGATTTCTCGAAGGTTGTGAATCCACTTTGCAAGGTTCTAGAGAAAAATGCCAAGTTTGTTTTTGATGAAAAATGCATGGAGGCCTTTGAATTTTTAAAGCACAAGTTGACCTCAACTCCTTTCATCATTGCACCTAAGTGGGGTTTGCCCTTTGAACTAATGTGTGATGCAAGCGACGTTGCAGTGGGGGCGGTGTTAGGCCAACGAATTAGTAAAATGTTCCATCCCGTGTATTATGCAAGAGAGACTATGAATGAAGCTCAACGGAATTACACAGTGACGGAGAAGGAATTGTTGGAAATTGTATTTGCCATGGAAAAGTTTCGGCCTTATCTTATGGGGGCCAAGGTGATTGTGCACACGGACCATGCCACCCTTAGGTATTTGATGTCCAAGAAGGATTCCAAGGCGAGATTGATGAGATGGGTGCTACTTCTTCAAGAATTCGACTTAGAAATAGTGGATCGGAAGGGAAGTGAGAATCAAGTTGCGGACCATTTATCCCGGTTGGAGGAAGAAGGGAGTCCATATGATGGCCTTAAAATAAATGATGCATTCCCCGATGAGCAACTCTTTTCTGTGTCTAGGTGTGACATTCCATGGTTCGCGGATATCGCCAATTTCATTATGACCGAAATTGTCCCGTGTAAGCAATCTTCCAACCAAACGAAGAAACTCAAATGGAATACTTTGGACTTTTATTGGGATGAGCCGTACTTTTTTAAAATTTGCACGGATGGTGTGATTAGAAGATGTGTCCCGGAAGGTGAACAATTAAGCATATTGGAGGCTTGTTACTCCTCTCCCTATGGTGGCCATCATGGAGGGGTGAGGACGGCTTCAAAGGTCTTGAGTTGCGGTTTCTATTGGCTGACTTTATTTAAGGATGCTAGTGATTTGGTAAAGAGATGTGATGCATGCCAAAGAGATAGCAGAATTTCAAAAAGGGATGAGGTGCCACTCAATACGATTCTCGAGGTGGATATTTTTTATGTTTGGGGAATCGATTTCATGGGTCCTTTCGTGAGATCTTGTGGGAACACCTATATTCTCGTGGTGGTGGAATATGTCTCAAAGTGGGTTTAAGTCGTGGCTTTACCTAAGAATGAAGCCCGGAGTGTTTTGGCATTCTTGAAAAAGAGTATCTTCACAAGGTTTGGCACCCCTCGTGCTATCATTAATGATGGGGGGTCTCACTTTTGCAACAAGGCTTTCAACTCATTGCTTGCTAAGTATAGAGTAGATCACAAAGGGACCACCCCCTATCATCCTCAAGCTAGTGGTCAAGTGGAAGTCTCCAATCAAGAAATAAAGAGTATCTTGTCCAAGACGGTAAATGCTAATAGGACCGATTGGTCGAAGAAATTGGATGATGCTCTTTGGGACCATCGGACGGCTTACAAGACCCCAATTGGTATGTCTCCATATCGGTTGGTGTTTGGTAAATCTTGCCATCTTCCGGTGGAATTAGAGCACAAGGCTATGTGGGCCTTGAGGAAGTTGAACTTGGAATGGGATGTTGCGGCGAATCTCCGTGTTGAGCAACTAAATGAGCTTGATGAGTTTAGATTCCATGCCTACTCCAGCTCGTCCTTGTATAAGGACAAGATGAAGTTTCTTCATAACAAATATGCTCGGGGAAAGGAATTCAAAGTTGGTGATATGGTTATTCTTTTCGACTCCCGATTGAGGTTATTTTCGGGAAAGCTCAAGTCAAAGTGGAGTGGGCCATTTGAAGTTGTATGTATGACTCCTTTTGGTGCTCTTGATCTCAAGAACAAGAATGGTATTGTTTTCCGGGTCAATGGGCATCATGTCAAATATTATTTGGGGAAGTTTGATGACATCCACATGGTGGCACTCATTCATTTGAAGTGATGTGATGGTAACATGCATCGTGTCGCGACGTTAAATCAGGCGCTTCTTAGGAGGCAACCCATGTCTTTTTCTTTCTCTTTGATTTTCTTTGTAGCTTAGGATTTTTGAGCTAATTATTTTTGAGATGTTGCAGGTATTGTATGGAAGCAGTGTAAAACAAAAGGAAAAAAAATGTAGTCTCTGAAGCTTGCCACTACGACCGCGGTGCAGTTTTGCGCGGTCCGCGCTGGCATGAGCCAAATTTGCTTAGTTTCTGAAGTTTTCTAGGGCGGCCACGGTGTATTTTTGCACAGTCCGCGCTGGCACGTCAAAATTATTGTGCTCTCTGAAGTTTTCCACGCGACCGCGATCATGTTTGTGCGGTCCGCATGGGCTGCTTACTGCAAGGCTACATGAACAAACTCAGCGCGGTCTACGGTAGCTTTTGTGCGGCCACGCTGGTAGGTGAGTACGGTTCCCACTGGATGTCTATAAAAAGATACCAAGGGTATCATTTTATCCTTTTCGCACTTTGAAAACCCAGAACCCTTTTTCTACAATTCATCATTTTCTAAGCCTGTTCTTCTTGCTTGATTGGATTAATTGCACTCATTCTTCATCAATCTGGTAACATCTTATGCACTCATGATTAATTAATTTCTTAGTTTTCATCTTATTTGTTGCCCAGTAGTGTAATTTCTCTTTTTCTTCCCATTTTTCTTTGAATTACTAGTTTAGGTTAGAATTCTTGCTAGTTTTTGTGTACTGAACATGCTTAAAGATTGCGTAACTGAGTAGGGACAAGTAGGAGTCAAAAATTGAACAAAAATGGAAGAAAACATGAAACCCTGACTTAGTTCCTTAACTCTAGCTCAGCGCAGACCGCGGTTGCTTTTGCGCGACCGCGCTGCCCTGATGCGGTCCGCATTGCATTTATGTGCGGACTGCGGAGCTCTTTTTATTGAAAGTTAAATGTTTCCATCGTGGCCTCATTGCACTTTGACGCGGTCCATGCTTGCCCACCGCGACCGCATCCCCATTTCGTGCGGACCGCGATAGGAGATTCAGAGAGTTGTGTTTTAAGGCCTTTGCCCATCGTGGACCACAATCACTTTTGTGCGGTCCGCGATGCCTCCAATGTGGCTGCACTCCTATTTTGTGCGATCTGCGGAGCTATATACTGCAACCTGTTCTACTACTATGTTCTGCAATTATGTCTTCAACCTGTTTCATTCACCTGTCTCACTGCCCATGCTTAAACTAACAATGCTAGATGTGTTTGCTTGCAGATAATGGTTAAACAAAATGGCGGCAAACAATCACAACAACCCAGGAGAGGTGGTTCCTCCCAAGGGGGTAAAGGCAAGAGAATAGCCAAACTCACTCCCCAGGCTCAGGAGAACATAAAAAAGACCCGGAAATTGATAAAAGTTGTTGATAAGGCTGATTCTCATTCGTCGGGGAGTGAGTATGTGCCCTCCAAAAGCATCTCCTCATATTCAATCCCAACTCACATAATCGACCCCCTCCACCTAGTTGATACCCCTCCACCATCACCCACCTCCAAAACACTAGTGAATGTAGTCTCGGATTCTTCTAACGAGATCGCAGTCGGTAGTGGGAAATACTCCACCTCACCCACATCTGCATTATTTGGGGTGAGTACAGGCAAAGATGAGGGAGGTGAGCCTTGGATTGGGGGAGTTGCATGGACTAGGAAAGCCAAAGAGTAGGAGGATAGATACGTGAGCCAAGTGGCTTACCACAAGTTTAGGGAGTGGTGGTCGGTGAGAAAGTTGATACCGGAGAGAAGTTTTATTGACACTGACCTTTTACCCTACAACCTGAACGTGCAGAGGGAGTTCTGAACTAGAAAGGGCTTGGAGTTCTTCATGGAGAAGTGCATCGATGCTAATGAGCACATGGTCAGGGAATTCTACTCTAACGTGGCTCACATTGTCAAGGATACTAAGGTGACTAAAGTGAGAGACAAAATAGTGTTATTTGATGGAAAATCCTTGAATGAGTAGTTGGGGTTCCGAGATGAGTATGAGTCACTTTATCTAGCAAAGTTAGGGATGGGGGAGGAAGTCCGCCCTTGGTTGGCCTAGTACTTGGCAATCCCAGGTACTGTTCCAGCGTGGTTGCAAGCAAGGAAGAAAATATTTCGGAACACCTTCAACTTTGAGGCTCGAGGGTGGTTGACATTTGTGTAAAGTCGGCTTGACCCTTCTACCCATGATAACACTATTGCACTTACCCGGGCTATTCTTGTTGCATCTATTATGGCCCGGTACCCTATCATTGTGGGAAATTGATGTCCAGGGTGATTTCTGCTGTGGGACAAGAGCATGACCGAAACTACCCTTTTCCCAACACCCTTTCTATGTATTTCATGGATCTAGAGGTAGAGAAGAAAAGGTATGACGTCAAGACCAAGCCTGTGGCTCCTTACTCTTGGTACAGCATACAGGGCCCGGACAACCCTAAATCTAAGAACTATAAGCCACCTGCCTCTGTCCCAACTGGCCAGTCTGAGGAGCCAGTTGTTGTAGAGCCTTCTACCGTGCCTTCCACCGAGCCTGCTGCCATTACAATTGTAGACTTGCCTCCAGGACCATCCTCTTCTGTTGGTCCCAGTACTTCAGCGGGCCCGGGGGTGCCATCTTCCAGGACTCATCCCTTCACTGCCCATCAGTTGAGCCAGACACTCGCTAGCTTAAACAACTGGATGTCAGCTGCGACATTCAAGTTGTCCATATTGTCTTCCACTATTCAGGCCCAATCAGCACCTCAGCCAGCTCAAATTCCTCAGTCCATTGAGGACACTTTGAAGAAACTCTGGGAGAACCAGGAAAGTATTATGAAGACACATGCCACTTTGACTACTGTTGTGGAGTCACATGGTAAGGCTCTGAAAGAGCTTGCCAAGGAGCACAAGAAGATGAGGAGAACACGGGCTTCTAAAGAGTCTGTGAAGTAGCTCAGGACAGATGTGGACAAGCTATTGGCAGACCAGATGCCTCTAGACTTGCTATTCGGGGAGCCAGCCCCAGATCCAGCAGCACCAATAGCAGAGTCACAGCAGGAGCAGGCACCCAGGCAGCCTAGGAAGAAGAGGAAGCTCCCCAGTACAGATGATGTAGTTATTGAGGTGGTAGTCCCACAGGAGGCCTCCTCTAGTTTGCCACATGCGGCATCTGACATCCAGCCGGTCCAGGAGTAGGCCCCAGTCCCATCAGTTGAGTAGCAGGAGGCCGAGAGCCAGTCTGAGGCTCCCGCACATATGGAGGACTTGGGGACCACTGAGGATCCCACGCAGACTAACCAGGCCTAGGGAGCCTCTATATCCTTTACTTTGATTTTGATGTTTCTCTGTTTAGTTGGCATTGGGGACAATGCCAGCTTTTATTCATGGGGGTGCGCCCTACTTTTTGATTATCCATGGATGACTGTATATACAGATTTCTAGTTTATGCTTTACTTTGATTTTCTATTTTGGGTTGTATAACTTTACACTTTAGCCACCTTTCTTCTAATTTTTATCCTCTCTTTTGGGTTGTATATAAAGTTAGATTTTTGTACATATTCATCCCCCGTTGTATATTCTACTCCCCTATTGTACATATTCATTCTATTTTCTATTTTCTCAACAAAAAAAATTGTTTTTAGCTTTATAGTTAGACTCGTAGCCTCTTGTTTTGTTTTTGACATTTCCAATAAGCCCTTGGTTTTCTTAATGCCACGGTTCTTTCCAAGGGTGGAGTATTGTGTGAACCGGGTGGTTTTTCCCGATGATGGATGGAGTTACAACCTTCTTTAGGGTTTGAGTCTGTTTCTTTGATTTTTCTTTTGTATTTGATAGTTGTAGTTAAGGGTACCTCAAGCAAAGCTTCATTTGGGCCTAGCACATTTTCCTTGGATCCCATGGTCAAAGACATAATGTTCTGTTTAGGATGGTGAAAGTCGTGGCTTTGAGACTCTTGCGTTGACCAAACAATCATCATGTGGTCTTTTCGGACCATTGTGTGCTTGAATCGTGACTAAGGTTGTTGTGGGCCCTTGACTCGATGTCTTTAGCAATCCCCTAGCGTGTGTGGTGAGAAATCAAATTGTGAGTCCAAGTTCCAAGCCAATGGTCTAGAATTTGCCCTGAATGTTTGTTGAGGCGAAATCCTAGGTGAAATTTGACTTGAGAAGTGATTATAGGCTTTCCTTGATCCAAATGTTAAGTTGAAAAATTCCATGGTCTACCAATGAAATGATCCCTAGTTAACCATTTTGAGCCTCGAACCTTTTTCTTTCAAGAATCAACGCTACAAGCCTATACCCGTTCTAAATCATACCCTCTCTTAGCACCCAAATCTTCCATTGAGTAATGGCAAATGTCTAAGTTTGGGGGGGAGACACAAGAAATGAAACAAAGTGGTAGAAAGGAACAAAAGCAGGGGGGAAAAAGGCAATGAAAAGCAAGAAAAGAAAAGACAAAAATAAAGTCCAATATGAACAAGAATAAAAATGGATTCAAGGAAAACAAAGGTGAAAAAGGTGTGGAAAAAGTAGAAAAAGGAGAAATGTTTTGAATTTCATAAGAAAGAATGACAATGTGTCTCTCTAACCCCTTGTAAAGAAGTGAAATACTCAAAAGAGTCAAGAGAGTTGTGCCAAAATGAATCAAAAGAAGTGCTTAAGGTAAGATTGAACCCACTTAAATAAAAACATGTCCTACCCTTACCCAAAAGCCTTTGCATTTGACTCCACAAAATCCCTATAGGATCTTGAGTTGAAGGGAACCTACATTAGTGGATACTTACATAAGGGGCAAGCATATGGCACCCAGAGCCGGACTTGTGACCTTCTTCTTGAGAGAGATGAGTGAAATTCCATCAATCTCGATTTGTTTGTCAATACTCTAAAAGGTGAGGTTCGCTTAGGGAGAGTTGAGGATGTGTGAGTTTGGGTTCCACAACGACCAAAGTAATTGAGAGAATTTCTTTGATGAAATGTGTCAACTCTTGATGCTCTTGTGTCACACTTGATCCAAAGTTTTCAAAGTTTAAATGTGTTAATGATGCATTCGTATTGAGGGCAATTGTTAGTCCCAATTGATGATTGTTGAGGTTGCTTTAGGGTGGGAGGAATTACTTGGATTTCCCTTTAAGGGGTGGTTATTATTTTGTTTGCTTGAGGACAAGCAAAGGTTTAAGTTTAGGGGAGTTGATAAGTCAGGATTTTACCATGTTTTACACTCCTACTTGCTATTGATTTGGTTACAAATAGCTACAAAATAGTCCTAAAATGCTCACAAGTTGTGCTTGATTGCAGGTTTGAGCGACAAAGAACAAATGTCGAAGATCGGCTCAAAACGGAGTGAAACCTGCTCAAGTGTCAAAGGCTAAGTGAAATGAGGAAAAGAGGGCCTAGTGCGGACCGCGCAAGAGTGAATGCGGCAGCAATAGGAGATTTAGAGACTTTGCATTTTCAAGCTGGAGGCAACGCGGGCATGATACTAATCACGTGGTCCGCGGTCAGGCTTCGCGTCCGCGCTACCTTTTTACGCGATCCGCGGACATGAGGTTCAGAGACCAAAAAATTTGGGGATTAAAGCCACGTGGCCGCGCTTCTCTTTTGCGCGGTCCGCGTGAACGAGATTCAGAGAGCTGAGGTTTTAGCCAGTTCAAGCAATGCGCTCCGCGTTCCTCTACGTGCAGCCGTGCTAGCTCCCGCCGCGGTGCACTTTCTCGCAGTCTGCGGTCCTTAACTTCAGAGAAGCTGAAATGATAAGTCCAAGAGCCAGCGCGGCTGCGGTCCTTTTTGAGCGGTCCGCGCTAACCCCGTAGGGGTATTTTTGCCCAGTTTTCCACCCTAGTATAAATAGAATATTTTACCATTTTTAGGTTAAGTTTTAATTTCTGAAACGCAGCTGCGCACCTGGGAACGAGATTGTAGCCATTTTTCGCACTTTTGATCTTTATTAATGATAGATATTTGTATATTCTACTTTGTAATTAATTAATTTGTTTAGTTCCTCATCTATTTCTTCTGTTTCTTCTTTAATTATGTGTAGCTAAACCCATTAGCTAGGGTTGTGGCTCAACCTTAGTGTGGGTAATTGATGGGTGTTGCCATCTAGGTTTAGATTGATATTGGGTGTTTGTTATTTGGGTTGATTTTATGTTTAATTTCGAATTTGTGGTTGCAAACATAGATTCAAGCTTAGTGGGTTCAACTCTTCTTGAGAAAGAGAGTCCATGACCCAAAATTGACCCAACAAGGAATTGGGATGGACCCATGAGAAATGGTAGTCCCAATTAACGGGTTAAATCTCGAGAGAGTAATCACCCTACTTGATCCCTAGTTGCTTGGTCTGATTGTCCTATCCAATTGGTCTCGAGAGATCCAATTGGGCAAAAATCATTCTCTCTACCGAGAGATGTGAGAATGGGTACAATTGTGCAATGGTTATAGCATAAGCCCCAAATATATCAATCTACCCTTAGTAACTTCTACCCATCGATTAGCCACCTAGGTAGTGTCACGACCCTAGTTCCTTCTCTATATTAAATATAACTTAGCAATATTCTCATAGCATAATTTAGTTTTAGTGATTAGTTTTATAAGAGTAGTTATAAAAACAAAAAAACCAAAAATATTTGAAGTGACATTAGAAGCACAACCGCATTTCTAGACCAGACAGACAATACAACTCCACTACTAGCTCCCTGTGAAAATTTGATCCCGAACCACTATTCAAGTAAAAGCTATTGCGATCCGCTCTTCCTACCTTGGTGTAGCAACGAGTTGGTAGCGATCAGGTGTTTACGAGGTAATGAGTTTCTACAGGTATTTTGCGGTAAAGCTCTTAGGTTTTAGTTGCCTGCGTAGGTTGGTTGAGCTAGGAGGATTCAGTCCTGACAGGCTTGTTTGTGCATGGGGGAGTCGGAGAGCTCATGTTATTTTCTACCGCGGCTAGAGAAGTATATTTTTTGATGGCTTGAGGAGCAGGGAATGTGTAGTGATTTTCTTCTGAATGGGATCGATGTAAAATTCTTGGTTGGTTGAGTTGCTTGTGGCTCGGAAAGGATATGAAATTCTCATGTTATTTTAGGATGGATTGGTATATGCGGTATGAATGGAGGATTTAGATTTGCGTGTGTAAGGTTACGGTTCAGTTCTAAACGGAAGGCCATAAAATCCTTAGGCAGCACGGGCAGTTTCAGATATTTAGAGAAATGAGCTTCAGATGATTAAGGAAATGACCTTCAGATGATTAATGAAATGGTATTGCTAGTTGGAGGTAATTTGACGACGGTATATGTTTAAGAAAAAGACAATGTGATTAAGTTGATGGTACTTCAGTAGTATTGCGGCACTTTCTTGTAGATCGACAGCTAATATCCGGGTTTACTTGGAGGCACAGAAGAATGTTAGAGTATCTCTTGTGGAATGATTGGGTATTAAAGATGTGGTATGTATTCGGATGGTGGAACTGGGATCAGGTCAGGTGATTTGTGTGCTATATGGACTTGGAGACTGGAAGTTCTCATGTTCAGGTTAGGTTTTGATTGCGGGTCGTGTGTATCGATACTGTGTAGTGACTATCGGGGTTTGGAGACCCAAGTGGATCTTTTGCAGTTTGATATGTTAGATTTTGGGATGTGATGTTGGGTGTAGACTGGTTGTCTCCGTATTGTGTTATTCTGGACTATTGTGCTAAGGCGGCGCTGTTGGCTATGCCGAGAATGCCACGGATTGAGTGGCGAGGTTTGACGGATCATGTTCTTGGTAGAGTGGTTTCATATTTTGAAGACCCGTGGACGGCTAGGAAGGATTGTCTTTCTTATTTTGGGCTCTCATGATGGATGTCAGTGCAGAGGCTCCTCCTATTATTCAGTTCCGGTGGTGAGGGACTCTTCGGATGTGTTTCTTATAGCCGGGCATGTCAACAGGCAAGGTTGTTGATTTTGATATTAATTTGATGTTGGGCCCCGTATCGCATGGCATCGACAGAGTTAAAGGAGTTGAGGGGGCAGTTCCAGGGTCTCCTTGATAAGGGGTCTGATGGCAGGCCAATGTGGATGTGTGTTCTAACTTGAGTCGACTTGGTTGGCTCCGAGTTGTATTGCTGAGGGATGTGTGATTCGATTGTTATTGAGCCTATTAGTGTTCTTAGGAGATATATGAGTTACCTTTCCGTGTCTTGGGGCATTTGGATTTGTTGGTTATAGGCACATGTAGTGCGATGTTATTGGGGCCTCTCAATGGAGCGAGCGGGAGAAGTATTTAATGTTACTCGGTGAATGGCGTATCAGTTTTGTCCTTTTGGGTTTGTGTGGTGTATGTTATTTGATTCACCGTGGGTATGATAATTTGTTTTCGTTCCAGATACCAAATTGCACGTGGTTGTTGATTTCGAGCATGGTGAGCTTGAGGTACAGCTCTTTCAATTGAGTTATTTTCATGATTTGAGCATGTTCGGACTATTGCTTGTTGCTGCGCGTATTGCACAAGTCATGACTTTAGTCTGTAGTGAGGTGTCATGTCACCAGAGTAGTTGTGTTGGATTAGATGAGATCGTTAGGATCTTTAATGAATTCAACTGATTCGATTCAGCATGTTGGAACGATAATACCGAGGTTCGGCTCAGAAATTTGCTATGGTCTTTGCCAAGAGAGAAGTGGCTACACGAATAGTCGAGTTGAGGAATGGTTATGGCTTATTACATGTTTTATTTATCATTAGCAGTATACAAAAGTGTTGGAATGAGACTTCAGTGGATAAAAGGTTTTCTACCAGTATTTGGTTGTTGTGCACAGTTGCTGTGATTAGAAGTTATCGCTACGAGTGTTTGACTATGTGATATATCATGTAATTGCACCTGAGGTTGCAGGTATGGGTTATTACGGCTTGTTCAAGCTTATTCAGAGTATAGATATGAGATTCTGATCTTATGGATGATTTTCGAGTTAGAAAGGTAGTTCTAAGGTTTGTGGGCTAGATTGGATTGTGAAATTTCAGTTACGATGTGTTATCAGACCTATAACAGATAGGGTGACGTGGGATCACCCCCGGGTATGTGCATGGTAAGGTAATTCAGCAGTTGGTCAGCTTTTGAAATAACTCTAGGCATGTTCGAGGACGAACGTATGTTTAAGTGGGGGAGGATGTAACGACCCGACCGGTCATTTTGAGCTTTTGCACTTTGCTCTCCAGTTCTCGGGCATGACTTGCCTCATGTAGTGTATTATGACTTATGTAAATCTTTGGTCTTGGGTTTCAGGACAATTCGAATGAATTTGGAAGAACAGTTCTCAGCTTGAAGCTTGAAATTTGAAAGGTTTGACCAAGATTTGACTTGTTTGTTTATGATTTCAGATTGGAACTTTTATGATTGGGTTAGCTCCATTAGGTGATTTGAGACTTGAGAGCATGATCAGAATGCATTTTGGAAGTTCGTGGAAGTTTTAGACTTGAATTGGAGAAATTGAGATTTCGGCATTTTTCGGTTGTTAGGTAAGATTTTGATATAGAGGTCGGAATGGAATTCCTGAAGTTGCAGTAATTCTGTTGTGGCATTTGGTATGTGTGAGCAAAATTTTAGGTTATTCGGACGTGGTTTGGTTGGGTTTTTTATCAAATGCGGAATGTGGAAGAGTTTAGAAAGTTTGGCTTGAATCTAATGTGTTTTGGATAATTCGATGTTGTTTGAGGCGTTTGGAAGATTGGAATAAGTTTGAATAAGGTATTGGAATATGTTTGTGCTTTTGGTTGAGGTCTCGGTGGCCTCAGGGTGATTTCGGCTGGTCAACGGAGAAGTTAGAATTTTGTTGCAGCAGCTGAAATTTGCTGCTTCTGGTATTTTCGCACCTGCGGATTAGGGGCCGCAGGTGCGGAGCGTTGTTCGCAGAAGCAAAAATTGGCCAGGTGAGCTGAGACCGCAGAAGCAGTAAGGAGACCGCATCTGCGATGTTGCAGATGCGGAAATATGGTCGCAGATGCGAGTTTTGGCTGGTAAGTGAAATCTACAGAAGCGGATGTTTTTCCCGCAGAAGTGGAAGCGCAGATGCGCTTATGGTATCGCAAGTGCGGAAATGCTGGGCAGAATGTATAAAAATGCCCCTTCGCGATTTTCAGTCATTTGTTCACCATTTTAGTGCGAATTTGGAGCTCCAAGCTGTGATTTCAAGAGGGAATCTAGTATATCCACAGAGGTAATCTACTTGGGCTTTATACCTTGTGTTTATGGTAATTATTTCATTGTTTAATCATGAAAATTTGGGGGAAATTAGAGGAAGAGTTGGGAAATTAGGGCTTGAAATTGGAGAGTGAGTTTCTAGAGTTAGAGTGACCATATGAGGTCGGATTTTGGTAAATTTGATATGTATGAACTCGTGAGAGGATGAGGATTCCATTGATGTTCTTTTTATTGGATTCCAAGGCGTGGGCCCGGGGGACGGGTTGAGCAATTTTGGGATTTTTTATATAAATTGGATATTTTCAAGTGGGCTCCATTCCCTTAGCATATTTTAATGATTGTGTACTGATTGTGGCTAGATTTGGAGCATCTGGAGGTTGATTCGTGTGAGCAAAGGAATCGCAGACTAGAGTTTGGACCGGATCGAGGTGAGTAATGGTTATAAATAAATGTTCTGAAGGTTTGAAACCCCGGATTGCATATTGTAGTGCTATATTGAGGTGAGACACATGCTTGATGACGAGCGTGGGGTCGTGCACTATTGGGGATTGTGACTTGGTCTGTCCCGATTGATAATTTTTTTGCGTATTTGATTGAAATCTATTTGCTATCACTATTATTTGGGATGAATGCCATATTTGGGCTGAATGCCAATTATTTGAACCCTTCGGGGATTGTTGTTGATATTTCCTCATTATTTTGACATTATACTTGAACTCAGTCATGTTATTTCCACTGTTTTCAAAACACAACTATGTTCACTCAGTTTTAATACTCAAATGATATTTAAATGATGTTTTGAGCTGAGAAACACTATTTTACTGTTGCCCGAGAGGCTTATGTGATTTTTTGACTCAGTAAGGCCGATGGCCTATGTTGTAAGGATATATATTTTGGGTCGGGCTGCACGCCGCAGCGGTGATACACTGATTTTGATTATGAGATCGAGGGCCTGAGATTTGTATGACACGAGGTGGCTTGATATTGATGTGAGGTCGAGGACTTGTTTATGATGCCACGAGATGGCTTGATATTGCGCTTGGGTTGTGAGGGGCGCCTCCAGGAGTCTGCATACCCCCAGCAAGCGTGGGTACCCATTGTGATGTGAGCTATAGCCCGAGGGGCTGGTATTGTTCTGTGTGATTACCCGAGGGGATGGTACTATTCTGAGCTATTGCCCGAGGGGCAGATTTGTGACATTGTGCCCGAGGGGCGAACCTTTATGTGTTTATCTGTTTAATTACCTGTCATTTACCTGTTTAGTTGTGTAATTGTGCTCGAGGGGCGGATTCTCTATGCTTATCTGTTCTATTTGTTTTGCATTCAATTGTTTAACTGTTGAAAGCCATTTTTGAAGAAGTTTTAAACTGGGCTAAGATGCTTTAAGAGATTTCACAGCTTCAATGCTTTCTTACTTGTTTGTACTACTTATGTACAGCATATTGATGCACTTTTCGTGATTTCTTACCACCCAATCTTTATTTATAATTATTATTCACAGAATAGGAGTACTCATTTTACTCCCTTCACCTTGTGTGCAGATTCAGGTATTTTCTGAGCTTGGTGAAAGTTTCATTGGAGTTAGCAAGATAGCTGTCTGGCGATCGCGGCTCTGCTTTCTCCCTCTTTATTCTTTCTTATGTATTCTTGTGATTTTTCCAACCATTTCAGTCTTGATATGACTAGACAATTATAGTAGATGCTTATGACTAGTGACAGCCCCATGTCGGGTTGTGTTGGGTTGTTATTCCGTATATTTTGTACTGTTGACTGCTTAAATGCTAGATTAATTATCCTTATAAATGACTTAAATTGATTTATTAAATTGTTAGAATTAAATGGGTAAGTGTCAGTTGGTGTCACGGCCCCAGTTCACCCTCCATGAACATGTCGTGATGGCACCTAGTTCCTACAAATAGGTAAGCCTAACAATGCGGAAATTAATATAACTTGCGGAAACATTTAACTAAACGAAGCAAAACTAGAAGAAAACGGTATATAAGTGCCACCTGGCATATACAACTCAAATAAATAAATCGCGAAAGTCTAAAATCTCATACCAAAACCCGGAAACTCACGGGAACCACAGGCTAACAGAAATGTAGTACGCTGCTCTAACTCCAAAATATCTAAACAACAGAGAAAAAAAGGAATAAACTAAACACTAAAGATGGAATGGAATAGAGACTTCTGGTCTGCGGACACGGCAGATATACCTCGATGATAGTATGCCTGGATGGAGGAACCTGGATTTGCACATGAAAAAGATGCGCAGAAGGGGCATGAGTACACCACAGCGGTACTCAGTAAGTGCTAAGCCTAACCTCGTTTGGGTAGTGACGAGGATGGTCAGGGCCTACTGAGGTTAAGCAATAAAATATTAATCAACAATATGAAAATAAGCAGTAATAGTGAGTACAGCAGTGGAATAAAACAAGCTAAACAAGGCAATATCAAATACGCAAGGAACAGACCAACCACAGGATAAGTACAGCTCAATACCAATGGTAACAATGAGGATCTCCCAGGATACCGTCCTGTAGTCCTTTTCTCAACTGTACAGTGGATCTCCCGGGATACTGTCCCATAGTCCATCATATGTGTATTTCCGAAGGATCTCCGGGGATACCGTCCCGTAGTCCAACTATCAATGTGCAGGGGGATCTATCGAGAATCTAACCCGCAGTCCCAAAGTAAATGTGCATGGGGATCTATCGGGAATCGAACCTGCAGTCCCAAAGTAAATGTGCAGGGGGATCTATCGGGAATCCTACCCGCAGTCCCAAAGTAAACAAACAAGGGGGGAGCTACCGGAATCCCACATCCGTAGTCCCAATATAAATACGCAACCACAACCAGAAGATATTCCGAATATGAAGTACAAAAGACAAACATCAGGTAGTACTAGCCTGGCATGCTTCACGTTACACATTCAAGGCAACTTAAACAACTAGGCAAGTTAGATCAACTAGACATGCTTTTCTAATCTAACACAGGTTATAACTGCAAGTAAAACAAGGCAAATATGAAGGAAACTCAGTCTCAATATCTTAAGTAAAAACCGGATCTTTCAACAATAAGCTTAGGTACGCGCTCGTCACCTCACGTACAAGGCACTCAATTACCACATATCATATCCTAAGGGGAAAGGTCACCCACACAAGGTTAGACAAGCCACTTACCTCGAACCAGCACAAAATCAACCAGAAACCACGCCTTTGCCATGAGTATCCGACTCCAAATAGCCCAAATCTATTCAATTCAATTATATATCGTAAATAACAATGCGAGCAACAAATTATACTATTTAATTCAAAGCTAAGGCGTAAAAATAGGTAAAATGACCAAAACGCCCTCAGGCCAAAGTCTCGGAATCGAATAATTTTCATATTTTTGGAACCCTCGTACTCTCACGAGTCTAACCATATAAAAATCTCCCAAATCGGAGGTCAAACACCCACTCAAAACTCAATAGTTTAGCCTATGATGTTTTACCTTATTTTTCCAATTTTTGATCCCAAATTCGAATTTTATGATGGATTTAACTACAAAATAATGAAATATAACTAGAAGGCATTAAAGAAATGTTACCCAATAGTCTTCTCTTCAAAACCCTCTGGAAATCGCCCTTCCCCGAGCTCAATTTGATTTTTCTAACTTATGAAATCTAACCATCGAAATTTCTATATCTGCACAGGCATTTCTGCTTCTGCGGACAAGGGACCGCTTCAGCGGTCCCACTTTTGCGGAAAAGTGCCTCTTTTGTGACTTCCTTTAAAATCAAAAACTCCTCTTCTACAGTTCTCATCTCGCAGAAGCGGATCCGCTTCTGCGGAATTCCTACCGCTTCTGTGGTTCCTGAAGGATGTGCCCAAACTTGCTTCTGCGATGATCCAGCCGCATCTGCGGCTCTACTTCTGCGGTTCCCAAGCCGCAGAAGCAAAAATACCAGAAACCTATTTTCTTCAACTACTGCAATACTTTTTAACACCAAAAATGCCCCGTTGATCATCCGAAACACACCCGAAGCCCCCAGGACCTAAACCAAACCTACGGACACGTCCAATAACATCATTCAAACTTGCAATAATCCTTAAACCACCTAAAACAACACCGGAAACTCGAATTAATCAATGATTTGAGCCTAAGAACTTCAAATTCCATAAAAACACGCTTTCGATCAAAAACCTAACCAAAACACGTCTGAATGACCTGAAATTTTGCACACACATCCCAAATGACATGACGGAGCTACTGCAACTTCTGGAATTCCAATCCGACCCTCGGATCAAAAACTCACTATTGGACCGGAGACTTCAAAAGTCAAACTTCGGCATTTCAAGCCTAAATGAACTACGGACTTCCAAAATACATTACTAACACGCTCCCAAACCCGAAATCACCTAACGGAGCTAACGGAACAATCGGATTTCCATTCCAAGTCGTCTTCACACTATTCCGACTACGGACCACTTTTCAACACTTAAGCTCTCATTTAGGGACTAAGTGTCCCAAAACTCTCCGAAACCCAACACTGAATGTCCCGACAAACCAAAATAGTAGAAATGAACTTAGGGGAAACAGTTAATGGGGAATCGGGGCATTAATTCTTAAGATGACCGGCCGAGTCGTCACATCCTCCTACACTTAAACATTCGTTTGTCCTCGAACGAGCATAGAGAACATACCTGAAGTAGTGAAAAGATGAGGGTAACTGCTGCGCATATCCTGCTCGGTCTCCCAAGTCACCTCCTCGACCGGCTGACCTTGCTACTAAACCTTAAATGAAGCTATGTTCTTGACCTCAACTTTTTGATATGCCTGTCCAATATAGCCACTGGCTCCTCAACATAAGATAGATCCTTTTCCAACTGAACTGAACTGAAATCCAACACGTACGACAGGTCACCGTGATACCTCCAAAGCATCGAAACATGAAATACCGGATGAACTCCGGCCAAACGGGAAGGTAAGGAAAGCTCATAGGCAACCTCCCCAACTAGACTCAAGATCTCAAAAGGGCCAATAAACCTCGGACCCGGCTTTCCTTTATTTCCAAATCTCATGACGCCTTTCATAGACAAACCCTGAAGCAGAACCCACTCACCAACCATATATGAAACATCACGAACCTTCCTGTCTGCATAACTCTTCTGCCTGGACTGGGCTTTACGGAGTCTATCCTGAATCATCCTGACTTTATCCAGTGCATCCTGAACCAACTTTGTGCCCAATAGCCTGGCCTCACCCGTCTCAAACCAACCCACCGGAGATCTATACCTCCTACCATATAAAGCATCATAGGGCTCCATCTGAATGCTGGACTGATAACTGTTGTTGTAAGCAAACTCCGCCAATGGCAAGAAATGATCCCAAGACCCTCCAAACTCAATCACACACGCAAGGAACATATCCTCAAAAATTTGAATAATGCTCTCGGACTGTCCGACCGTCTGGGGGGGAAATGTTGTGCTCAACTCCACTCGAGTGCCTAACTCCTGCTGCATGGCTTTCCAGAACCGCGATGTAAACTCAGTACCTCTGTCTGAAATAATAGAAACTGGAATACCATGCAGACGGACGATCTCCCGGATGTAAATCTCTGCCAACCGCACCGATGAATAAGTGGTACACACAGGAATGAAATGAGCAGAATTGGTCAGCCGATCCACAATGACCCAAATGGCATCAAACTTCTTCAAGGTCCATGGGAGTCCTGATACAAAGTCCATGGTGATGCGCTCCCATTTCCACTCCGAAATCTCTATCTGCTGAAGCAACTCACCCGGGTGCTGGTGCTCATACTTCACCTACTGGCAGTTGAGGCATCTAGACATATAACCAATTATATCTTTATTCATCCGGCTCCACTGATAGTGTTGCCTCAAGTCCTGATACATCTTCGCGGCAACCGGATGGAGGGAATACCGCGAACTATGGTCCTCTGCTAGAATCAACTCTCGAAGACCATCAACATTGGGCACACAAATACGGTCCTGCATCCTCAATACCCCGTCATCTCTAATGGTCACATCTCTGGTATCTCCACGCTGAACCATGTCATGAAGGACAAGCAAATGAGGGTCATCATACTGCCGCTCCCTGATACGATCAAATAAGGAAGATCGGGAAACCACACAAGCTAGGACCCGACTGGGCTCCGAAAGATCCAATCTCACAAACTGGCTGGCTAAGGCCTGAATATCCATCGTCATAGGCCTCTCTGAAGCTGGTGCCAAACTACCCAAACTCTCTGCCCGGTAACTCAAGGCATCCGCCACCACATTGGCCTTGCCAGGGTGATACAGAATAGTAATGTCATAATCCTTCAGCAACTCTAACCACCTCCTCTGACGCATATTTAGATCCTTTTGCTTGAGTAAGTGCTGCAAACTCCAATGGTCATTATAGATCTCACAAGGCACGCCGTACAAATAATGACGCCAGATCTTCAAGGCATGAACAATGGTAGCTAACTCAAGGTCGTGGATAGGGTAATTCTTTTCATGTATCTTCAACTGTCTAGATGCATAGGCAATCACCCTACCGTCCTGCATCAACACCGCTCCAAGGCCAACTCTTGAGGCATCACAATAGACAGTATAAGACCCCGAACCGGTAGGCAACATCAAGATTGGGGCTGTAGTCAAAGCTATCTTGAGCTTTTGAAAGCTCGCCTCGCACTCCTCTGTCCACTGAAATAGGGCACCCTTCTGGGTCAATGTAGTCATAGGGGCCGCAATCAATGAAAATCACTCCATGAAGCGACGGTAGTAGCTTGCCAAACCAAGGAAACTGCGAATCTCTGTAGCTGAGGATGGCCTGGGCCAACTCTGCACGGCCTCTATCTTCCTCGGATCCACCCGAATACCCTCACTCGAAATCACGTGGCCTAAGAATGCCACAGAACTGAGCCAAAACTCACATTTTGAGAACTTTGCATATAACTTCTTCTCCCTCAAGGTCTGAAGCACGGTCCTCATGTGCTGCTCATGATCTTCCCGACTCTGGGAATACACCAGAATATCATCAATAAAAACAATAATGAATGAGTCAAGATATGGCCTGAATACACTTTGCATCAAATGCATAAAAGTTTCTGGGCCGTTGGTCAGCCCAAATGACATAACAAGGAACTCGTAATGACCATACCGAGTCCTGAAGGTAGTCTTCGGGAAATCTGCTTCTGAATCTTCAACTGATGGTAACTTGAGCACAAGTCAATCTTGGAAAACACTTATGCGTCCCTGAAGCTGGTCAAACAGATCATCAATACGAGGTAATGGATAATGATTCTTCACTGTAACTTTGTTCAACTGGCGATAATCAATGCACATACGCATAAAACCATCCTTCTTCTTCACAAACAAGATAGGAGCACCCCACGAAGAAACACTGGGTCGAATAAAACCCTTACCAAGCAATTCCTGCAACTGATCCTTCAACTCCTTCAACTCAAGAGGAGCCATACAATACGAAGGAATGGAAATAGGCTAAGTGCCCGGCAACAGATCAATGCCAAAATCAATGTCTTTATCGGGCGGCATGCCCGGAAGATCAGTTGGAAACACATCGGGATAATCCCGTACCACTGGAACTAAATCAACAGAAAGGGTATCAATACTTACATCTCTCACATAAGCTAAACACGCAGCACAACCCTTCTCAACCATATGCTGAGCTTTAAGGAAAGAGATAACTCTACTGGGAGTGTGATCTAAAGTACCACTCCACTCAATATGCGAAATACCTGGCATAGCCAGCGTCACGATCTTGGCGTGACAATCAAGAATAGCATAATGGGGCGACAACTAGTCCATGCCCAAATAATATCAAAATCGACCATGTTGAGTAACAATAAATCTGCTCTAGTCTCAAAACCACAAATAGTAACCAAGCACGACCGATAAATGCGGTCCACAAGATGAGAATTCTCCCACAGGAGTAGAAACATAAATAGAGAAACTCAAGGAAATTCCGAGGTACACCCAAATGCGGAGCAAAATAAGAAGACACATAAGAATAAGTAGAGCCTAAATCGAATAGAACTGATACACTTCTATAACAAACCATGACAATACCTGTGATGACAGAATCGGAGGCAACAGTCTCCGTATGGGTAGGTGGGGTAGAAACTGCAGTTGTAACCAAAGCCTGAGAACTCTGCGGGGTGCAGGGTGGCCGAGAAGTCTCTAAAGGTTCACTCTTACCAAGTTTAGGGCAGTACCTCACCATATGGCGTATGTCACCACACTCAAAGCAACCTCGCGACTGACGTGGCCATGGGAACTATGTGGTACAGGTACTCCAAGACCCCTGAACACCTGAAACTCTGTGGAAACTCTGAGATGCAAACTAAGCTGGCTGGCCCTCAAAACCTCTACCATGATGCACCCTGCCTCCAAAATAAGGACCAGTATATTTTCTCGGTCCACGAGGTGTACTCACTCCTCTATTCTCTCCCTCCTGACCTCGTCTCTCCTCTCCCTCCTGGACCCACCTGTCCTCTACTCGACGAGAGGTACTCGCCACCCGCTGAACTGGGACCACAGGTTGTGTCGCCATGACACCTGAAACTTGACCAATGGAAACTCGCTGCTCTGGAGCGGGGGAGGTGGGAGTCTGGTACCCTCCCCCGATCAGTGAAGGAGTCGGTACAACCCGAATCAATCTCGCCTGAATCAATGTACCAAACATGCTCAGGAATTGTGCCAAATTCTCCTGAAGGGCTGGAATAGTAGTAACTGTTGGCGTGTCAGGTGTCTGATTTCCAGCTGGATCTGCTGGTGGTACCTCATCGGCAGCTCGCGCAGGTGCTCTCGCTGCACCATGGGTGCATCCTCGGCCTCTACCCCAGCCCTT
>MU710155.1:56462-73676 GCA_026770625.1 Nicotiana glauca | reverse complement strand
CGAGTAGCACGTGTCCTCACCATCTGTGAGAGAATAGAAGACAGAAGTTTGGAATTGATGTCAAAAATATCGCACAACAAGGAAACCAAATAAAGTGAAGATTTTTCCTAAACAGTTACATAGCCTCTCGTAGATAAGTACAAATGTCTCCGTACCGATCAGCGTGACTCTAATAAACCAGCCTGTGTTCCGTGACTCCTATGAACCTAGGCTCTGATACCAACTTGTCACGACCCCAGTTTACCCTCCATGAACATGTCGTGATGGCACCTAGTTCCTACAACTAGGTAAGCCTAACAATGCGGAAATTAATATAACTTGCGGAAACATTTAACTAAACTAAGCAAAACTAGAAGAAAATGGTATATAAGTGCCACCTGGCATATACAACTCAAATAAATAAATCACGGAAGTCTAAAATCTCATCCCAAAACCCGAAAACTCACGGGAACCACAGGCTAACAGAAATATAGTACGCTGCTCTAACTCCAGAATATCTAAACAACTGAGAAAAAAGGGAATAAACTAAATACTAAAGCTAGAATAGAATAGAGACTTCTGGTCTGCGGACGCAGCAGATATACCTTGAAGTCTCCGCTAGATCTCTCCGCCTCGATGATAGTACGCCTGGGTGGAGGAACCTGGATCTGCGCATGAAAAACATGCACAGAAGGGGCATGAGTACACCACAGCGGTACTCAGTAAATGCTGAGCTTAACCTTGGTTGGGTAGTGACGAGGATGGTCAGTGCCCTACTGAGGTTAAGCAATAAAATATTAATCAACAGTATGAAAATAAGCAGTAATAGTGAGTACAGCACTGGAATAAAACAAGCTAAACAAGGAAATATCAAATATGCAAGGAACGGAGCAACCACAGGATAAGTACAGCTCAATACCAATGGTAACAATGATGATCTCCCAGGATACCATCCTGTAGTCCTTTTCTCAACTGTCCAGTGGATCTCCCGGGATACTGTCCCATAGTCTATCATATGTGTATATCCGAAGGATCTCCCGAGATACCATCAGGTAGTCCAACTATCAATGCGCAGGGGGATCTATCGGGAATCTAACCCGCAGACCCAAAGTAAATGTGCAGGGTGATCTAACGTGAATCGAACCTGCATTCTCAAAGTAAATGTGCAGGGGGATCTATCGGGAATCGAACCCGCTGTCCCAAAGTAAACAAACAAGGGGGAGCTACCGGAATCCCACATCCGTAGTCCCAATGTAAATGCGCAACCACAACCAGAAGATTTTCAGAATATGAAGTACAAAAGACAAACATCAGGTAGTACTAGCCTAGCATGCTTCACGTAGTATAGTCAAGGCAACTTAAACAATTAGGCAAGTTAGATCAACTAGACATGCTTTTCTAATCTAACACAGGTTATAACTGCAAGTAAAACAAGGCAAATATGAAGGAAACTCAGTCTCAATATCTTAAGTAAAAACCGAATCTTTCAACAATTAGCTCAAGTACACGCCCGTCACCTCACGTACAAGGCACTCAATTACCACATATCATATCCTAAGGGGAAAGGTCGCCCACACAAGATTAGATAAGCCACTTACCTTGCACATGCATAAAATCAACCAGAAACCACGCCTTTGCCACGAGTATCCGATTCCAAATGGCCCAAATCTATTTAATTCAATTACATATCGTAAATAACATCGCAAGCAACTAATTATACTATTTAATTCAAAGCTAAGGTGCAAAAATAGGTAAAATGACCAAAATGCCCTCAGGCCAAAGTCTCGGAATCAAATAATTTTCACATTTTTGGAACCCTCATACTCTCACGAGTCTAACCATATAAAAATCTCCCAAATCGGAGGTCAAACACACACTCAAAACTCAATAGTTTAGCCTATGAAGTTTCACCTTATTTTTCCAATTTTTGATCCCAAATTCGAATTTTATGATGGATTTAACTACAAAATTATGAAATATAACTAGAAGGCATTAAAGAAACGTTACCCAATAGTCTTATCTTCAAACCCCTCTGAAAATTGCCCTTCCCCGAGCTCAATTTGACTTTTCTAACTTATGAAATCTAACCCTCAAAATTTCTATATCTGCATAGGCATTTCCGCTTCTGCGGACAAGGGATCGCTTCAGTGGTCCCGCACCCACTTTTGCGGAAAAGTGCTGCTTCTGCGACTTCCTTAAAAATCCAAAATTCCTCTTCTGCGGTTCTCATCTCGCAGAAGCGGATCCGCTTCTGCGGAATTCCTACTGCTTCTGCGGTTCCTGAAGGATGTGCCCAAACTCGCTTCTGCGATGATCCAGCCGCTTCTGCGGTTCCCAAGCCGCACAAGCGAAAATACCAGAAACCTATTTTCTTCAGCTGTTGCAATACTTTTTAACACCAAAAAAGCCCCGTTGAGCATCCAAAACACACCCGAGGCCCTCAGGACCTCAACCAAACATACGGCACGTCCAATAACATTATTCAACCTTACACCAATCCTTAAACCACCTAAAACAACACCAGAAACTCGAATTAATCAATGATTTGAGCCTAAGAACTTCAAATTCCATCAAAACACGCTTTCGATCAAAAACCTAACCAAAACACGTCCGAATGACCTGAAATTTTGCGCACACATCCTGTCACGACCTAAAATCCACTAAGGGTCGTGGTGGCACAGGACACCTCTGTCAGGCCAGCCAATTAATTAAACACTTCCTTATGACCTGAAATTTTGCGCACACATCCTGCCACGACCTAAAATCCACTAAGGGTCGTGGTGGCGCAGGACACCTCTGTCAGGCCAGCCAACTAACTCATCAATTAATTCCTCTTTTAATACTTTTGAAAGTCTAAGGTTTTTCCTTCCATTTTTATAAATAAAAGTTCACTACTAAAATTCAAATTTAAATAATAACAGTTAAAACGAATCTGTTGTAAACCCTCCCAGAAACCCGGTGTCACAAGTACATGAGCTACTACTGATGAGAGAAATAAAATACAACATCCGCCCGGAATACAGTGGATGGAAAGTAAATACGGTACATTGGAAGGAACTACTCTAGCTGCGGTCGCCTCAATTATGCAGCTCACCTACTCCCAGCGCCATCCATGCTGCTACACCCAATAGGCTGCTAGAGGTGTATATATACCTGTGCAACAAAAATGCACAGAAGTGTAGTATGAGTAAGTAATCAACGTGTACTCAGTGAGTATCCCGCCTAATCTCGAAGGGGTAGAGATGAGATAGCCAACTCCGACACTCACTAGAAGTCAATTAGCAATATTCTATAAGTGCGAGAATAATCATGGATTTGTATAAAAGTTCTGATTGCGAAGCCAGCAAACAGGTAAACACCTTCAACAATAAATCAAGGGCTTCTAAGTCTGTTCTTTATTATCTTATCGATTTATGTCAAGCCACATAGGGCCAATTCCACATTTACAAATTTCCAAGTAACAAATAAACATGAGCAAATCATGCCGAGGTCGACGGCCCGCTCCAACAGAATGTAAATTGTGCACTGCCAAGGGTCGAGCAGCACGAACCATAGATGCATCTATTATCACTGAGGCGTTCGGCCCGTTCCATAATTAAACACATATCCTGCTCGCAAATCATCCATGTGATGCAGGCATACATAAAGTACATGCTCAATCAGTCGAATAAGAACTTATCGGGGAATATTTATTCAAATAAAATCAATTCTCCTTTAACAATTTAAGAAATGAAGTTTAATTCTTTTAGGAATTTACTTACTAATTCGATGTGAGTGAAGCAATTCAAGCTACCAATGTGTTCACAATTAATCAACGTACACATGCTTTTGGGTCCTAACTACCCGGACAATAGCATAATAGTAGCTACGCACGGACTCTCGTCACCTCGTGCGTACGTAGTCCCCACAAAAAGGAGCACATAATCAATTACATCACCTATGGGGTAAATTCCCCTTCACAAGATTAGAAAGGAGACTCACCTCGCTCCGAAGACTCATAATCAGCATTCTACATTCTTCCGAAGGCTTGAACCAACGCGCAATGCCCCCAAACTAGCCAATGATCATACAAATCCATTAATATATGCTCAACTATACTTTACAACCCAATTTATAACAATTCCTAACCCCGAACGAAAAGTTGACAAAAATGCCCTCGGGCCCACGTGCCCGGAAATCCAAAATTTCTCTAAGATAAAGATTACGCATAACTTTAGGAACTCAAATATGTAATTTTCTCTTAATTCCATACTCAAAATCGTGGCTAGAATCCAAGATTATGATTTTCTAGGTTTTCAACCAAAACCCCAATTTTTACTCTAATTTCCATGCTTAAATCCGTATATAATTGATATATTCAACTCGAAAGTGATAGGGGTAACTTACCTCAACATTGACGACAAAATCCTCTCTTGAAGCTCCCCAAAAATCGCCCAAGCCATGAAGAAATGGGGGAAATGCACTCAATCCCACGATTTAAAACAAGGTTCTGCCTCCAGCGCTTTCCGCTTTTACGGTCCAGGGACCGCTTCTGCAATCCCGCTTTTGCGAAAATCCAGGTCGCTTCTGCGGTCTCTCAAATCACCCGACCAACCGCTTCTGCGATCTACCCATCACAGAAGCGATTTCGCTTCTGCGGAACAAAATTCGCTTCTGCGGTTCCTGGCCAAACGTCCACTTTCCGCTTCTGCATATGTCAAGCCGCTTCTGCGGTTCCACTTCTGTGGTTCCGCTTCTGCGGCTCCAAAACCGCAGAAGCAAAAATACCAAAAGTAGCATGCCTAAAAATTTCATAAGTCCAAAAACTCTTCGTTTGGCCACCCGAACTCACCCCGAGGCCCTCGAGAGCTCAACCAAACCTACCAACCAATCCCAAAACACATTACGCACTTGCTCAAGGCCTCAAATCATAACAAACAACGCCAAAATCACGAATTACACCACGATTCAAGCTTTATGAACTTTGAACTTTCCAACTTCTACTTCCGATGTTTAAACCTATCAAATCGCGTCCGTTTGACTTCAAATTTTGCACACAAGTGATATTTGACATTACGGACCTACTCTAACTTCTGAAATCGGATTCCGACCCTGATATCAAAAAGTCAACCTCCGGTCAAACTTCTCAAAAACCTTCAAATTTCTATCTTTAGCCAAATGGCTCCAAAATGACCTACGGACCTCCGAATTCACTTTCGATCGCGCCCCCAAATCCAAAATCACCATGCGGAGCTATTTACAGTCTCGGAATCCCAAACGAACATTGATAACACTGAAATGCTACTCAAGCTAAACTTATGAAATTTTTTCTAAATTACTAACTTCCACAATAGGTGCCAAAACGCTCCCGGGTTATCCAAAACCTAATCCGGGCATACGCCCAAGTCCGAAATCATCATACGAACCTGCTGGAACCTCCAGATTCTAATTCCGAGGTTGTTTACTTAAAATTCTAATCCTAGTTCATTCTTTCAACTTTAAGCTTCTCACATGGAAATTTTCATTTAAATTTAGCTCTGATCTTCCTGAATTTAAATTCTGACCATGCGAACAAGTCATAATACCCAAAATGAAGTTGTTCATGGCCTCTAACTGCTAAACGGAGCGCTGGTACTCAAAACGACCGATCGGGTCGTTACATTCTCTCCCACTTAAACATGCGTTCGTCCTCGAACGTGCTGAGAACTATACGGAGGTAGTCTGAAATCACTATTTAGCACCTCATACACCTCTCCGTGCTACCACAACTTAGCTGAGCACATTAGCTCGATAAATTCTGAAGATATTCCCTTTTATTCAAACAAATAAGCCTTAGAGCCCAATCCTAACATCCGAAATTCTATGCCAGGCTTGTTTCCAACATAAGATCACCGTATCAATCACTGTACACTGTACTCAAACATGACTGCATAACTCTGCTGAATTCACACTTTGCATCACTATACCCATAGGACCACAATAACATTTCTGTTTGAACTAATCGAAATTCCATGAATCTGATTCTCCAATTGCACCTCCTGACCTACATGGGTCTTGCTCTAACCTTTACAATACCGACACGACGAAAGAGAGGTGCCGAAATTCATAACCAACTGTTGAATCAACAAATCATTGGGTCTATTCCCCTGACATGAGTCATTTCCTCTTTCTGAACCATCTAATGTTCTAAGCTCCTTAATTCACTTCACATAATCCAATTGCATTGGTCCTAAGTCCAATAATCTCGTCTCACCCAGTACGAACTGCTCAGGCAATAAGCCACTCTGAATGCGATCACAATCTCATATGACGCCACAATGTGCCAATAGGCCACCAACCCGAACACAACACCAACAGTAAATCGAACTCTGGAAGGAATTAACTAACCCCCGCACTAATACGGACTTTCCTTAGAAAATAGGAAGCAGGACATACAAAATTGGCATATAGAAAACTACACTCATCATCACACTGTTGCGGCGCGCAACCCGGTCCAAATAACATACCCATGGCGGCGTGCCACCTGATCCAAATAACATGCCCATGGCGGCGTGCCACCCAATCCAAATAACATGCCCATGGCGGCGTGCCACCCGATCCACACATAGATCTCAGATAAGGAGATTGCATTTCGAGCTAAATCTGCTCATTACAATAAAAATATCGAATTTCAATCGTAAGCACGCTAAGTGCATAATACCATCCCTGAGAAGACACATGGCGCTATAGGCTACAAAACTCAAGCACAACTGAGGTACGATACAAGATCTAAACCTCAACACATACACAATTTCTCAGGCCATCTCAAAACTCACACGGCGCAATGCATCATTACCTAGAATAGTTGATGAAAAAATAACACCCTGATTGTTCCTCCATAGGGAACGCTCGCTGAAACGAACACAACTGGATATAAAGCCAAAATTCACATTTAAATCCATCCACTGACCTCAAGTCGATCCTGATCATATCAAATTAAGCCAATGACCTTTCAAAGGTCCATACTAATTTCCTTCTTCTCATAACATACAATAACAAACGTCATAACCGGAGCAAACCTCCTCGGTTCATAACCCAACATACGAAGTGCCCTCCAGGCATAAATTCTCAAATTAATGATATTACCACAATCCTCATATTTGGTTTAAATCTTTAGCCAATCAAGTGACTACATGTCACACTTATACAATCTTCCCGGGGGACACGCTCCCACAATCTTCCGAAATACATAACGGGTCCACACATCTAAACCATCGGACGCACTAACGCTGAAAAGCGATCTAGAATCCTTAACCGGGATGCAAAACCTCTTCCTCAACACATCGATCTCAGGTGACGCTAAGGAAAGTACCAATTTACTCTAATCATTCAACCCTTTCCTTGCTCATCCGAGCCCGGGACATCCTTGTCAACACTGAACTGCAACCTTGATCCTCACTTCGTATTTCCATGCTACTCACTGCACCCAACGTGCCAACATACGATAGAATACGATTTTTCATCATAACTCCGAAATCATTAATATTTTAACACTTCAGCATATACGAATCTTCCACTTAACTCACTTTAGGAGAATTATAGCAATATGCAGGTAATTTTCCATAACCGCAGAATGTGCAAATCTGCAAGTAGTGGTCCAAGCCACCATAGCCCTTCCAGAATCCGCTTCCACTTAACAAGCCATAACAGAGGAATGCCCCTGATAAATTATCAATCACGGCGGCCGACAAGCCTCACACATACCTCCATAAATCATACACATAACTTGATCTCGTAGACCGAACTGATCACTGGCCCCAACATTCCAATTCAACTATGGCTAGTCAATTTACCTTCTTCCAATTCCTCCTTGCTTGCTTGAAAAATAAGACTAACTCCATTCAACACATAACATACTCCATCTACACTCACCCCGAGTGTCCTTGAATCACGAGAACAGGCTGTCTCAAATCCCACAAACTATTTCATACCTTTCAGATGCTACATCACAAGTCAAAATGCACCTTGTCACAAGCTGCTACAAAGCTTGATTCTTAGTTGTACTTATAGGCTCGAAATCATCGGGCACCACACTTTAACTTCTGAATTCACTGGGACCATTATTGAGAGCCACCCGCTCTGGCTTGGTCCCGAACATAACTCACTCCATAAAACTTATAGCACACGAATACTCTCTCAGCGAGGCACTTGGCAAAAATCACTTTCTCTGAAACTTGTATCCATACAAGGCATAAGTCCTGAACCATTTTCCAAGTTTGGACATGAGCCAATAAGGCCAACCATCGCATGCCTCCAACAATTCATTTGCTCGAATTACCAATTATGGTCTTTTCTCGTAGCTGAAATAATCCATCAATATGCTAATAACCGGAAATCACGCAAGTAGTTAACCATACAACCCAATCACAAGCGGTGGGACTCTCCCACTTAGCTTGAAGCCGTCACTTCGCCATTCTTGAGTTCAGCCGACTCTCTGTATAATTTCATCATTTCATCATTTCCTCAGAATCTTCTTGTACATCCCCATCTTTCGTATTCTGAGGCATCATCCACATTCGCACGACCGATCTCTTTGTTGAAAAACCAATATAATCCCTTGCAGAAGCTTCGCCAACCACGTGACCGCTAATCTGCTCACGGGGAATAATCCACCTAGGGGAATCACCTCCCGAAATCTTCCCCCGCCGCTGCACGGGGTACATTTACTGTGACACCAATAGCCCATCCTGAGTCCAAGCTTACCTTCCAGCTGCATAAGTCCGTTCACCCCTCGCGGACTTCAATTAAATATGCGGTAACATCCTTCCCATTCAGGGTTATGCCACACCCTTCTCCATTTCAAGCAGCTCTTTTCCGCCATATCAATCTTCTGCCGCATAATAGCCCATACTTCACATCATACCTGCAGGCTTCAACCACCAATCATTAAAATACCCCATCCGATCCAAACTCTCTTTAAGGTCCGTAGTCATCCTACTACCAAGCCCATATGCAACCCTCGCCACTCTCCCACTTTGGTGGGACTCATCTCTTTAATTAACCACTCGACCTTGCTCCTCATACTTGGCCTTCTAGAAGTTTAAAACATCACCTGACACTTCCCACATGTCCTTCCTCATACTTTGCTGCTCAATTGTTGCCTTAAATAAAATCTATCTTCGTGGCACTTGAATCCACCATTGCTGCTAACTTTAGACCTTTCCAAAGATCATCTTTATCGATCCGTCAATATTAGAAATTTTGATTCGATCTTAAACCACCACATCATGCGATATCTGACAGTCGTAGCTCCAATACTAGTTCACAATATCCTGCCATAAAGGCGAATTGTAGCAGATTATAACACCGATAAACTTGGTACATTCCAATAGGATCACGACATCCCATCATAGAAGAAAAGCTCCACCACGCTTGCAAATGCCAAGTCTCATTACTTTCACTAGTCCACATTTTACCATTCTTAATCCGACTTCCTTTTCCGCTGCCAGGAATAAAATACTGAATCCCTTGATTACATGCTAAGTAAACCTCCCTTCAATTTATCCACTGCCCCGACACGTGGGAAAATGTCCCACGATCACAACAACGCTGCGGAATAATTGTTCATAAGCATCGTGGCAACATGTGCCTAGCCTCAAAGCTCTTAGAAGTTCTGTTACTGAGCTGAAATAATAAAATATCCCCCTAAAATGCGACTATCATAGTCCAATCAACTATACCAGGAAAATCATCCCACACCACATTTGTAGTGCCACTACAATCCTTCAATTTTTTGATTTATAACAAGCGCTCGCGTAAGATTGAGTAGGAAGAAATCAAAGGCATAAGCCTCAAAGGAATCGAACCGCACGAAAAGGAAATCAAGAAAGGAAGTACTCCTAATAGTCCTGCAGCCTCCCGAGGATAAGTACAGACGTCTCTGTATCGGTCTGCGAGACTCTACTAGACTTGCTCATGACTCGTGAGACCGACGGGAACCTAGTGCTCTGATATCATGTTGTCATGACCCAAAATCCACTAAGGGTCGTGGTGGCGCCGGACACCTCTGTCAGGCCAGCCAACTAACTCATCAATTAATTCCTCTTTTAATACTTTTGAAAGTCTAAGGTTTTTCCTTCCATTTTTATAAATAAAAGTTCACTACTAGAATTCAAATTTAAATAATAACAATTAGAACGAATCTGTTGTAAACCCTCCTAGAAACCCGGTGTCATAAGTACATGAGCTACTACTGATAAGAGAAATAAAATACAACATCCGCCCGGAATACAGTGGACGAAAAGTAAATACAGTACATTGGAAGGAACTACTCTAGCTGCGATCGCATCAATGATGCAGCTCACCTACTCCCAACGTCATCCATGCTGCTACACCCAATAGGCTGCTAGAGGTGTACATATACCTGTGCAACAAACATGCACAGAAGTGTAGTATGAGTACGTAATCAACGTGTACTCAGTGAGTATCCCACCTAATCCCGAAGGGGTAGAGATGAGATGGCCAACTCTGACACTCACTAGAGGTTAATTAGCAATATTCTATAAGTGCGAGAATAATCATGGATTTGTATAAAAGTTCTGATTGTGAAGCCAGCAAATAGGTAAAAACACCTTCAACAATAAATCAAGGGCTTCTAAAGTCTATTCTTTATTATTTTATCGATTTATGTCAAGCCACATAGGGCCAATTCCACATTTAAAAATTTCCAAGCAACAGATAAAAATGCGCAAATCATGCCGAGGTCGACGGCCCGCTCCAACAGAATGGAAATTGTGCACTACCAAGGGTCGAGCGGCACGAACCATAGATGCATCTATTATCACCGAGGCATTCGGCCCGTTCCATAATTAAACACATATCCTGTTCGCAAATCATCCATGCGACGCAGGCACACATAAAGTACATGCTCAATCAGTCGAATAAGAACTTATCGGGGAATATTTATTCAAATAAAACCAATTCTTCATTAACAATTTAAGAAATGAAGTTTAATTCTTTTAGGAATTTACTTACTAATTCGAAGTGAGTGAAGCAATTCAAGCTACCAATGTGTTCACAATTAATCCACGTACACATGTTTTTGGGTCCTAACTACCCGAACAATAGCATAATAGTAGCTACGCACGGACTTTCGTCACCTCGTACGTACGTAACCCCCACAAATAGGAGCACATAATCAATTACTTCACCTATGAGGTAAATTCCCCCTCACAATATTATAAAGAAGACTCACCTTGCTCTGAAGACTCCAGCATTCTACATTCTTCCGAAGGCTTGAACCAACGCGCAATGCCCCCAAACTAGCCAATGATCATACAAATCCATTAATATATGCTCAACTATACTTTACAACCCAATTTATAACAATTCCTAACCCCGAATGAAAAGTTGACGAAAATGCCCTCGGGCCCACGTGCCCGGAAATCCAAAATTTCTCGAAGATAAAGATGTCACACCTCCTTTTTCACTACACCCGCGAGGGCGTAAAGGAGTTTTTCCACTTAAAAGACAATCGGAACGGAATTTATTTATTAAATTTTAGAATCTCCACTTGGGAGATTAATGGTGTCCCAAGTCACTAGTTGAATCCCGAACCGAGGAGATCATGACTCTGTTAACAATCCGCGAACCAGAAATCCGAGTAAGGAATTCTGTTAACCCGGGAGAAGGTGTTAGGCTCTCCCAAGTTCTGTGGTTCTAGCACGGTCGCTCAACTGCTGTATTTGATTTTATCTGATTTCAAAACATCTTCTAACTTATGCCTTTTATTAGTAACCTGCTTTTATTTTTATTTTTAATAAGAATTGCAACGTTGTGAAAATGTGTTTCGAACCACGTCGCACCAGTGCACTCGTGGTTTTCAACCCATTTTGACTCCGTTGAGATTTGGATTTGGGTCACATAAATGTGCACCCAAATGTGCACCTAAAGAGACTAACGTGTTATTATTTGGGGGGAGCCGTGAAATTCGCTAAATGGCCCATCCCGAATTCTACGTATTTTTAATATACACTTTAAAGAGGGCCCCACAATTTGCGCGTCTTATTTGGCGAGGCTTGCCTCATTTCTATTTAAAGATCAATCCTAGAGTGACTATGATTTTCTATACTTGTCTCTAATAATGAAAGAAAAGTCCTAATTGATTAATATTATAAATTTCAGGCCTCGCGTTCAAGTCCGGATTCAAACACAAGGGGGAACCTCTTAATTAGAACCCACTACCTACCTCAAAGCCCAAACTTGTTACGAAATCAATCTCATTAACCTAGGTGTGCATGCAAACCTTCAGCAATTTCTTTTGGGCTTCAAGCGTGGCCCAGAAAGAAAGATCGCACAGTCAATTTCAAATTGGACCTTGCACGGATGAATGCGGGCCCAAGCTTAGCAATTTGGACTTAGCGATTTGCAACTGGGTGACTTATTTCGAACTTATTTTCACGCCAACCAGATTTGATTTCAATTCCCAAGTTCAGTTCCCTTTATCTATTCGTCCAGTAGTTAAATTTCATTTATCACTAAAAGTGCTAGAACTGGAAAACATTGCTTGAAATGAGCAAACCAATCGTGAATTTAGATGTCCTGTGTATCTATTGAACAATTCAATTATATAATTCAATCATCACCTTCAAATCTTAACTAATGTTACTAATTAAAATTTCTGGCAATGTACTAGTTTCAGCTACACATAATCATGCTAACAGTCCAACTCCAAAGCACGATAACTCAATTCAACCTTTGAATCAATAAACAACATTCGAATTCAACTTAGTGGAAGAGGAAAGATAGGGGAGATCTGAGAATAAGCCTGCCTAAACTAATCTATGGGATCAAAATAAACAAAATATATTAACTCACAGCCATTGTTTATGTCAGTACAAATCAATCATATCAGTTAACACATCTAACTATCTATCAACACACATAGAATATGAACATGAGATCTCTGTTTCAACAGCTACACCAAGTTAATTTTGAGATGTGTACCTGGAATATGAAATAACAAGAGAGAAGAGAGGTGGTCAGCAACAGCAAATGTAACAGCAGCAATTTTGAGTTCAAATAGCAACAAACACAGCCAATTTCAGCCCAGAAATAACTCAGTGGTCCAAAACTGTTTTAAATCAGACGAGGCTAATATAGCAACCCACAAACAGCACCAAAACGACCAGAAAATGACCCAGCAATGAACACAATCAACAAATAACCAACAGTCAACTTCAAACTAATCAGATCCCATGCTCAACTGACTCGAACTGTCTTTAAATCTCCATATTGAATAGAAATAGTAGACGTCAAATTACTCTTCGATCCAAAGTAAGCTAGAATGTCGATCTAGAGGCTGAAATTTGAGAATGACCCAAAGGAGAAGCCATGAAACAGTATTTTTGATTTTTCTCTCATATTTTCTTTGTTTTTGGATTTTTTTTTTTTGAAAGAAAAACTAAGATCTAAAAGGAGCTTTGATCTGAATTTGAATTTCAGATCTGTGGAGCTAAGGAGATTTTGGGGGGATTTTTGGGGGCTAAAAACTTGTGAATGAAGTAAGGGGACTGCCCTTTTATAGAAAAAATTAGCTGTCAATTCCATATTTTATTTTTAACACTTTAGCCCCTGATTTCCTAACTTGTTACCCAAGTTACTGCAGTTAGAATACCTAAACTTACACCTAGACCCCTTCTGGAAGGGTCTAGGGTGTTCTAACCTGATTTTCCTACCCTTAAAATGCCTATACTACCCTTACCTTAGTTTTAAATTTACCATTCTTAACAGAATTGCCCTTTTCTATGCCTAAACTACCCTTAAAAACCCCCTGAAATTACTGATCAATTAGACCCTTTACTTGATTTAAAAAGAATAACTATAGTTAACCCTATTTAATCTAAATCAGCTATAACCAATTCACAAACCTAATTAATCTGTAAATGAATGCTGAAGATCAATTAAACTAAGCTTAGACTAACAAATGCATTAACTCAATCAGTCGATAATCAAACCATGTCAAAACAAGTTAGAAACAATATTGAACTAAAATTCTAAGAAGAAAAAATCAATTTGCAAGAAAGACATTCAAATAAGTTAAACAGTCTGACTAATTGAAACCTAATCAATAAAACTAACAGCTGACTAATTAAAGCTAAAATAGGACATAAAATTAAACAAAGCTGAAAAAATAGAAATTAACCTAAGAGCTGACCTAGACACTTATTATCTATCATTATACCCAAACCCTTAATCAATTAACTGACAGAACTATATCGAAAACAAACTACCAATTGAAAACTTTAGAAAATATTAACATATAAAACAAAAATCAAAACTAGAACGAGAAGAAGACTCACTAACCTTGGCCTTAATGCATTAAACTGAAATTGACCAGAGATGACCTGGCTTGGACAAAATCGGATTGAAAATCTTTGACCAAAAGAGTGTTTAATCGTGTGTTTTCATGAGAAAACACACGGCTAAGCACTGTAATGGTCAAGCTGCCAAAGAATCCCCAATTCGTGAAATTAGGGTTTGAGGTTGAACTTCGATTTAAAATTCGAAACCCTAGGGAAAGAATTGAAGGCTACTGATGGTGAATCCGTAACAAGGGAGGTGAGGAGGGGTTCTGGTGTTAATTTGGTTGAATTTGGAGGTGACGCCGCCGTGGGCGGCGGAGGCGGCGACCACTGTTATGCTTATTTGAGGGATTCGGGAGGGATTTGAGGGGAAGGATGGTCAGATTCAGATAGAGGGGGAAGAGGAGGTGTCATGATGTAATTTTTAGGGCCATTGGAGACCGGCCGCCGGCAACGGACGGCGGAGGGGCGGTAGGGTTAGGCGGCATGTATTAGGGTATTAGAGACGATGGAATGGGGTAGGGGGGTGTCCAGACACTTTTATATCACTAAACCTAGTTAGTTCCGGACCGTTGGATTGATGAGATCCAACGGCCATGATTCAAGGGCCATGAAATGATGTAGTTTCAATTAGAGAGGGATTGGACCGGATGGGGCGGATTACGGTATGGGCCGGTGAGGGTGAATTGAATTGGGCTGAGGAAATTTATTCAAATGGCCCAATTCGTCCATTTATATGGACAGCCCCCTTCCCTTTGTATTTTTTATTTTTCTTTTCAATTTGTTTTCCTTTTTTTTCATTTTGTATTTACATATCTTTTCTCTTTTTTTTTATTTTAAAATGACAAATAGAAAATCATAGACCAAACTAACACTAAAATTATTATTTAATTTCCAAAATTAACTAATTTCTAAAATTAAAACAAATTCCACAAATTAAAAATAAAAGTGCACAAAGTCATTTTTTGTCATTTTCTTTATATATAAACAATTTTAAACTACTAACTAACACTGAAAATATGAAATTAAATCCCACACAAAGGCCACATGTATTTTTATATTTTCATATGATTTAAAATGCACAAGTAAAATGCAACAATTACCAGAAAATACCATAAAATTCACAAAAAATTATAAAATAATAAAGAAATTATTTTGTTTGAATTTTTGGGAATTATTTGCTTAGGGCAAAAATCACGTGCTCACAAAAGATTACCCATAACCTTAGGAACTCAAATATATAATTTTCTCTTAATTCCATACTCAAAATCGTGGCTAAAATCCAAGATTATGATTTTCTAGGTTTTCAACCAAACCCCCAATTTTTACTCTAATTTCCATGCTTAAATCCGTATATAATTGATATATTTAACTCGAAAGTGATAGGGGTAACTTACCTCAACATTGACGACAAAATCATCTCTTGAAGCTACCCAAAAATCGCCCAAGCCATGAAGAAATGGGGGAAATGCACTCAATCCCACGATTTAAAACAAGGTTCTGCCTCCAGCGCTTTCCGCTTTTGCGGTCCAGGGACCGCTTCTGCAGTCCCGCTTTTGCGAAAATCCAGGCTGCTTCTGCGGTCTCTCAAATCACCCGACCAACCGCTTCTACGGTCTACCCATCGCAGAAGCGATTTCGCTTCTGCGGAACAAAATCCGCTTCTGCGGTTCCTGGCCAAACGTCCACTTTCCGCTTCTGCGTCTGTCAAGCCGCTTCTGCGGTTCCGCTTCTGCGGCTTCAAAATCGCAGAATTGAAAATACCAAAAGCGGCAGGCCTAAAAATTTCATAAGTCTAAAAACTCTCCGTTTGGCCACCCGAACTCACCCCGAGGCCCCCGAGACCTCAACCAAACCTATCAACCAATCCCAAAATATATTACGCACTTTCGGAATTTCAATCCGACCCTCGGATCAAAAATTCACTATCAGACCGGAGACTTCAAAATTCAAACTTCGGCATTTCAAGCCTAAATGAGCTACGGACTTCCAAAATACATTCCGAACACGCTCCCAACCCCGAAATCACCTAACGGAGCTAACGAAACCATCAGATTTCCATTTCGAGGTCGTCTTTACACTGTTCCGACTACGGACCACTTTTCAACACTTAAGCTCTCATTTAGGGACTAAGTATCCCAAAACTCTCCGAAACCTAACACTGAATGTCCCGGCAAACCAAAATAGCAGAAATGAACTTAGGGTAAATAGTTAATGGGGAATCGGGGCGTTAATTCTTAAGACGACCGGCCGGGTCGTCACATTATCTTCACGATATGTGCCATCACGCCCGGATCCGGATTTAGGGAATGAAGGGTCTCGGCGAAATATCGTTCGCCTTTTTACCCTTAATATATCAATTTTGTATCGGATAAAATTATAATTAAATTGGTTTCCTATTATTTAGGGCCTTAAAATCAAGCCAATTCTTTTAACTAAATCAAAACTTATTTGAATTAGGTAAGAAGCCGTTAACATTTCCTAAATTTTATGATCTTTTCAATTAATAAAAGAATAATGGCATTATATCAATTTGTGGCAAACAATTTCATATGCACAAAGTACACGTTAGGTTTGACTACTTTTTCTTTTTTGCTTAAAATAAATTTAATCATTTAAATTATATTAAATATATTTATTACTGGTAAATATTTATACAATTAGAAGAAGTAAATATATCAACAGAAATATACATTTCATGTTATATATAATGATAACTGCCATTAATATTTTATATGTTGGATACTTCAATTGATTTTCTAAATTTTCAATGAACTAACATCTTAATTGTGTATTATTTTAGTATCTTAATTAAAAAAAATAGAGAAACTGTGCAGCCGCTCTCAATCTATATATATATATATATATATATATATATATATATGTATATGTATATATATATATGTATGTATAT
>MU710155.1:42063-56133 GCA_026770625.1 Nicotiana glauca | reverse complement strand
ATATATATATATATATATATATATATATATATATATATATATATATATATATATATATATATATATATAATTATTATACAAATTTTGTATTTCGGCTATCGAATGTAAATAGTACCTGGCCCGGGCCAAAAGTGATAATTCCCTTTTCCTTACTTTTAATTATATAAATATTAAATTTATCTCGATGTCAATTATTATTACACATAATTCGTTCTTATTCTAAATTTTATATACTTTTTACTACTAGAAACACGCACAACGCACGTACACTAAAGCTAGTTATATACAAAGGTAGGACAAAATGATAAAATAAAATTATTTAATAATGAAGGGTGAGATGAGAGAAGAAGACAAGATAATGACGCAACCACACCAGATCGATCGTTAAGTAAAGTGGCACATTTCGTCGAAACGGAACGACGGATTTAATAATACGATACGATACAATAAAATTTAAGTAAAAATCAAAACAAACATCGTATTTAAAGTAATAATATGATACAATATAATATGTAAAAAGGGTTCAAACAAGCTGTTGGATTAAAAATAGTCGGCTCACATATAATATATTTATAATTTCATATATAAAAAAATATGTATAACCTCATGCAATAAGTGTATAATGTATGTACAATATAACGGCTAGAAAATGTAAATAGTAATTTCTAACCGGCTGTTTGTGTAAAGATCCCTAATACAAAATCAGGCCCATATTTGAGCTAGACAGCTAAGGCAATTGTAAGTTTACATCTGCATGGACGATATGAGAAGTAATTTTTACCTCCTATAGTAAAGGTTAACACCTTATTTATTTTATATAAATACCATTTTAAAAAATTATATTTTATAGATACCTTTTAAGGTTTATAGCAAAGTATTTAATTTTGGTTACCTCCTAGCCCTAAGCCGCTAAATACGCTATTCAGTTACATAATTTTCTTTCTCTCTCTACTTTGATATATCCCATTTTCTTCCCCCATCCCATTAAAATTTTCGCTCTCCTCCTTCTAACGGCATCTTCTCAACTGAAAAATCCAGGAACAGTCCCTCGTCTCTCAGAAACAAAAGCGCTTTCAATTTTTATTTAAGTACCAATGAATTGTATGAACTTCGGGCTTTCTTGATCTCAAGGGTGTCATGTTTGAGAGCAGCATCTAATGTAAAGTGTTATTCTGTGTTGTTTGTAGGTTAGTTTTCTTGGCATATCCTTTGTATTTAAGAAAGAAAATATCTTTTTCCCTGTTTTTGTTGATCCACATAACATTTCATTTGGAGACATCTAAAGAAACTTAGCAACTATTTACAATCAATGTTCTCTTTTAGATATCTGTTGAAATTTCCACGAAGGCGGCGCGTTTTCACTACCGGCTTCCGGTGAACGGCGGATTCACCGGAAATTAGGGTTTGTTCTTGAACAAAGACGATGGAGTTTAGGGCTGAGCAACTTGATTTTCTGTTAATATATTTCAATGTTTTCATGTATTTCATTGTATTCATTGTCTTTTTTTTCATTGTAATTCAATGTACGTCGTTGTATTTCCATGTATTTCATTGTATTCACTATCTTTTTTTCATTGTATTTTAATATATCCCGTTGTATTCTATGTATTGCATTGTATTCACTGTCTCGCTATATGTCATGAATGTATTCATATATTTTAAAATTTATATAATTTATGTATTCAGATGTATTATATAATTTCTCTGAAGATTGCTATGTTTTGGGGTATTTTTCGGTTGAGAATCTTTTTATAACTGAAAATATAAAATTTATGTGTTATAATTGAGTTTGTTGAGTTATATTAGGAGTCTATTATGTTAATGGATTCACTTTCCGTTTTAAAAACAGTGTAATCCTCTATTTCACGCCGTGAATACAGTCGAATACAATAATCTGTCCAGCTGTAATCCCATGTTTCACTCCATGAATACACTCGAATATAACAATTGATTAGCTAAACTTCCCTAATTTACGCCTATTTTTGCTACTGTATTCATGAATACAATAGCTTAAATACATCAAATACATCTTATAACTACAGAAAAGGTATCTATAATCCGTAATATAGCAAATGGTATCTATAAATAGCTAATTACTACTAAAAGATAGTGCTTTATGAAAATTTCGCATATGAGAAATGATTCTGCAAAAGAACCTCGAAATTGTCGCTTCATACCCATTTAAAACTTGTGTTGTAGTGCCATCGAACCTACGGCTGGTCGCCTGGTCATCGAGGCGGAAGTATAGTGACCCAAGTTCACTGGTCCGTGAATTGAAAGAAGAAAAATTTTCATTTTATACCCATTAATTCCAAACTATTTACCCTTTAATGCCCAGGCCTGAACTATTTACCACTCTTACCCATACCCCTAAATTATTTACCCGCTAATTTCATATGAGAAATTAACTCCCACTTCCTTTAGCTTCTCCAGGACAAATGTGGCTGTGTCACCGTGTCCAACTGGTACTATTTTATTTTTTCTTATATTATATCAAATAATATTAATATTATATTTTTTTTTTCTTATTCTCATTGAGTTCATTTGACGTGAACTCTAACTTACCATTCTAGTCACGTAGAGACAATTTTCGAGTTAAACAAGTCTTTAAATAATATTGATATTATATTTTTTTCTTATTCTCATTGAGTTCATTTGACGTGAACTCTAACTTACCACTCTAGTTACGTAGAGGCAATTTTCGAGTTAAACAAGTCTTTAAATAATATTAATATTATATTTTTTTTCTTATTCTCATTGAGTTCATTTGACGTGAACTCTAACTTACCACTCTAGTCATTTAGAGGCAATTTTCGAGTTAAACAAGTCTCTATCTTTTCTCATTCAACTCTCACTCTTCAAAGTAGGGGTATACAAAGAAAATCGATAAATCGCACTAGATCGATAATCCAAGTCAAACCGTTTTTATTTATCATAATCGATAAATCTCACTAATATCTTCTAGAAGTTCATACTGAAATTTGATAGCATTTGGAGCTGATTTGAGGTGATTGAAATTAAAAATTTTAGCCGAAAATTGAAAAAAACAGAACTACCCAATAGTATACTGCTACGGTATATAGTATGTTGTAGGAGTATATAGCTATACTACAATAGTATACTATTATACTTTACAATATACTGCAATGATATATTGTAATAATCGAAGAAGAACACAGTTACCTAATAGTATACCGCTACAATATACAATATAGTATAGGAGTATATAGTTACTCTGCAATAGTATACTATTATAGTATACAATATATTTGTTATAATATACTGTAACATTATGCGATATACTGTAATAGTATATTGTAATATTATACAATATACTTATTACTCGTAAATTTTAGTTGCCTTTTCCCTTTTAATTTGCTTTAAGCTATTACCCAGTGTGAGGGGTAAATTGAAAATACAAAAAAAAAATATTATAGTATGCTATATAATGTAATGGTACACTCTTACAATTAGATCCTTTGAGAAATTTTTTGAAATTTTAATTGACAAGTGATATCATTTCAGTTTAATAATTGAAGAAAAAAATTTAACTCTTAACGTATAATTGTATACTCTATTGGTATAACTATATTGTGACGACCCAAAGGGTCATCACCTGCTTTCCTTCTCATTTTGTGCTTCCGAGGCCTTGGAAACCTCATTTTCAGTTACCTCGATTTGTGTGCGTAGTCCGGGCGAGTAGCCGGAAAGCTTATATGTGAAATTGTGTGAAAATGATAAATTTTGATATTAAAATGAGTAAATTTGACTTTGATCAACATTTTGGGTACACAAACCCGGACCCGTGATTTGACGGTCCCGAAAGGTCCGTGGAAAAATATGAAACTCGGGCGTATGCCCGGAATTGAATTCCGAGGTCCTGAGCCCGCGAAATGAATTTTTAAAAGAAATTTTTTTCTGAAATTGTTAAGGAAAATGGAAATGAAAAATTGAATAGAACGTGTTGGTATCGGGCCCGTATTTTGGTGTCGGTACCCGGTGCAGGTCTTATATGTGTTTTAAGATATTTCTGTGAAGTTTGGTTGAAATCGGACGTCGTTTGACGTGTTTCGGACTTAAAACTCTAAATTTAAAAGTTTATGAAGTTTGAAGGAAAAAATTAGTGATTTTGAGGCTTGATTCATCGATTTTGATGTTATTTTGGCGATTTGATCATAAGATTGAGTTCGTAGGATGTTGTTGAGTTAGTGTATGTATTTGGTTTGGAGCCCCGAGGGATCGGGAGTGTTTCGGAGGTGTTCCGGGGTGGTTTTGAACTTAGAAAAATTGCAGAAAAGTTTGCAAGGTGCCCTGTCATTTCCTTCATCGCGAACGCACTCTCTCTCCCGCGTTTGCGAAGCATCAGAATTTCCTTCATCGCGTTCGTGTATAGTATCTCGCGTTCGCGTAAGCGAAATTTGGGACCCCAGTATCTTTCCTCTTCGCGTTCGCATTCAACGGTTCGCGAACACGTAGCATTGCAACTCTCTTCATCGCGTTCGCGTAGGCCAATCCCTGGACCTAGCTCTTCTCTTCTACGCATTCGCGATTAGCCTTCCACGTTCGCAATGCCTATTCCTGTTTATCCTTCATGAACGCGATCCCTTTTCCGCGAACGCGAAGGGCAATTTTGCCCAGTTATTTTAAAAGTCTAAAAACATAACAGTGACGGGTTTCATTCAAAATATACACGAATCCTTTCTTCTCCAAAACTTCTAGGCGATTGTTAGAGCATTTCTTCACCAAAACTTCTTGGGTAAGTATTGTTTACCTCGTTTTCTTCATTTTCCATCATCATCTATTGAAATCCTAGATCTAAAACATGTAATTTAGGGTAGAAATTTGGGAAAAAGGGTAAAGTTAGGGTTTTCTATATTTTCTTGATTTAGACCTCGTTTTGGGGTCTAATTTGAAAACAAATTATATATTCAGGCTCATGGGTGAATGAGGGATTTGTTTTTGGTCCGAACCTCGTGTTTCGACCAAGCGGTCTCGGAGTCGATTTTGGAAATTTTGGGAAGAAAGCTTGGAAATCTATAATTAGGCATTGGGTTTGATTTGTTTAGCATATATTGATATCATGAAGTCATTATTGTATAGATTTGATTAAGTTGGAGCCGAATTCGAAAGGGAAAGCGGTTGTTGTGGATTGATTTGGCCGTGAAAGTTGAGGTAAGTGTTTGGTTTAACCCTAGCTTGAGGTAATAGGAGTTGAGACTTGTTTGCTATTTGCTAATTGATCGAGTACGATGTATAGGCATGGTGATGAGTATCTATACATTGGTGTCTAGCATGACTGTGAGTCTTAAATTGCTAAATTGTTATATTCTTAAATGATGCTGATGAGAACTTGGTCGAATGCCCTTAAAGTTGAGCAAGTTATTGTTATGACTGAGCATTGGTATTAATTGTGTTAATTAAAAATTGAATAAGTTTGGTTATAGCTGGATCTTCCTTGTCGGGATAGTTGATTTGATATTTTGTTCTCTTACCAGAAAGCTTATTATATTGTCTTGATCCCTTGCCAGGAAGTTTATTATATTACCTTGCTCCCTCGTTGGTATTTCTCTGTAGTATTGTGTTGTAATGGTATGGGATCGAATGGTACGCCTACCACATATGATATATTGAGATGGGACCGAGTGGTACGCCTACCACACATGATATATTGACATGGGATCGAGTGGTACGCCTACTACATATGATATATTGACATGGAATCGAGAGGTACGCTTACCACATATGATATATTGATATGGGATCGAGTGGTACGCCTACCATAGATGATATATATATTGAAATGGGATCGAGTGTTACGCCTACCACACATGATATATTGAAATGGGATCTAGTGGTACGCCTACCATATATGATATATTAAGATGGGATCGAGTGGTACGCTTACCACGAGTGATATTGAAATGGGGGAAAGTTGCACGATTGTAACGAGATGAGTTGAATATGAAAGTTGCCTTGTCTATTCATTATTGTTAGAAGTTAAACTGTAGCTGTACTTACCATTATTTCTGATATTTGTTTCTAACTGTTACCCCTGAAGCATGCTCCCCTCCCCGATTCAAATTGTTATGTTTTTGCTATTTTTTGTTGTACTCGTATATATATCTGCACAGGTTTACGTGATGTCTAGTCTAGCCTCGTCACTACTTCGCCGGGGTTAGGCTAGGCACTTACCAGCACATGAGGTCGGTTGTGCTGATACTACACTCTGTGCATTTTTGCACAGGTCCAGGTTTCGAGCAGCAGCAGAAGCAGCTTTAGTTCGGGAGCATACCTTCAGTCTAGAGAGACCCGAGGTAGCCTTGCAGGCGTCCGCATGCCCGGCTTCTCCCTTCTATTCTTACAGTAGACTGTCATCTCTTTGTATTCAGGATAAACAGATTTGTGTTTCCTTCAGACCTTGTATTTAGTATTTCTTAGATGTTCGTGAGTGTGTGACTCCAGTTCTTGGGTAGAGATTATGTTGGAATTCAGTATCTTGTTTAGCTATTTAAATTTAAGACTTCTGCTTATTGTTGTTGACTTTTCATTGTTTAAATATTAATTGTCGAAGGATTGTTAAAAGTCTTGTTTATTAAAGGAAAAGTAACTAAATTTAGCTTGCCTAGCTTCTATGAGTAGGCGCTATCACGACTCCCGAGTGTAGGAAATCCGGGTCGTGACAAGTTGGTATCATAGCACTAGGTTACATAGGTCTCACAACTCACGGACAAACTTCGTTGAGTCCGAAAGATTGGTACGGAGATGTCTGTATTTATCCCCCAAAGGCTACAGAGTTAGGAAAAGTTTCACATTTGTTCTGTCTTGTCGCGCGGTTCTGTTTCTCAAGTACCGATTGAATTTCTACTTTGTTCTTCCATAGATGGCGAGAACACGTGCTTCCTCATCTACCGCTCAGCAGTTCGAGTCCCCAGCAGTAGCCCCAGTGGCGGAGCCTCAGGTTGATTTTGAGGAGGAGATTCCAGCCCTAGTAGTTCCGTGGACCCAGCTTAGGTCCTAGAAGGGTTCATTGCCACCCCAGTTCTCCAGGATGCTCTAGTCCGATTGGTAGGCCTCATAGAGAGTGTCATTCGAGTGGGTTTGCTTCCAGTGGTTCAGCTACCGGTAGCAGGTCAGCCGAGTATAGTGGCCCAGGCCGGGAGTGAGATCACTTTTCAGGAGGCGACCAATGGGGGCCATAGAGTTGAGATTGTTCTGCCACAAGGAGGTGATCATGGGTCAGATAAGAGGCCCCATCATGCAGGCAGATTTAGTGGTACCTCGTTTAGAGGTAGAGGTTCTTATGGTAGAGGACATCCTCCTAGGCCCTTTCAATCAGCTCTCCAGGTCACTCATGGTACTTCAGGTGGCCATTCAGGTTGACAGAGTCAGTCTCAGTTTCCTCAACTACAGCACTCGTGTGGATGTTATGAGTGTAGTGAGTATGGTCACATCAGGAGGGCTTGCCCAAGGTTGAGGGGTGCTCAGCCGAAACAGTTGAGGTCTTGCCACGCTTGTGGTGATCCGAGGCACATTGTCAGATTTTGCCCTCGAGCGTTGAGCAGTTTCTAGCATCAGAATTCTTGTACTAGGATTCAGGCACCAAAGGTTCCACAGCCTGCCCAGCCAGCCAAAGGCGGTGGCAGGAGTGTTAGAGGTAGAGGTAGAGGTCATAGAGGTGGAGCTCAGGCCGTTAGAGGTGGAGGCCAGCCAGCAGCCAGGCCAGAGGCTGAGTCTTCAGATGCAGACATTATGGGTACTATTCTGGTTTGTGATAGAAATGCTTCATTGCTATTTGACCCTGGGTCTACGTATTCATATATTTCATCTTATTTCGCACCATGCTTGGCCATGCCTAGTGATGCTTTAGGTATTCCTGTGCATGTGTCTACGCCGGTGGGTAACTCTATCGGGGTCGACCGAGTCCATCGTGCATTTATTGTAGTGATTGGGGGTCTTGAGACCCGTGTAGACTTGCGCTCTTAGATATGGTTGACTTTGATATCATTTTGGGTATGGACTGGTTATCACCCTATCACGCCATCTTGGACTGCCATGCCAAGACTGTGACCTTAGCGTAGCCCGATATGCCTCGTTTAGAGTGGAGGGGCACTCCAGGTTATTCAACTTGTAGGGTCATTTCATACGTAAAGGCTCGACGCATGGTCGAGAAGTGGTGTCTGGCCTATTTTGCCTATGTTCGTGATTCCAGTGCTGAGGTTCCTCCTATAGATTCTGTGCCTATTGTCCGGGAGTTTCCATATGTTTTCCTCTCAGACCTGCCGGGTATGCCACCCGACAGGGACATTTATTTCTGCATTGATTTGGCTTCGGGCACCCAGCCCATTTCTATTCCGCCATATCGTATAGCCCCACCGGAGTTAAAAGAGCTAAAGGACCAGTTGCAGGATTTGCTAGAGAAGGTTTTTATCAGACCCAGTGTTTTGCCTTGGGGCGCGCCAGTGTTATTTGTCAAGAAGAAGGACGGATCGATGAGGATGTGCATAGATTACTGACAGTTGAACAAGGTAACAACTAAGAATAAGTATCCACTGCCGAGGATTGATGATTTGTTCGACCAACTTCAGGGTGCCAGGGTATTTTCCAAGATTTACTTAAGATCTAGCTACCATCAGTTGAGGATTAGGGCATCCGATGTCCCTAAGACATCTTTTCGTACTCGATATGGGCATTATAAGTTCCTGGTCATGTCGTTTGGGTTTACCAATGCCCCAGCAGCATTCATAGAGTTGATGAATCGAGTGTTCAGGCCATATTTGGACATGTTCGTGATAGTCTTTATTGATGATATTTTGGTGTACTCCAGCAGCTAGGAGGAGCACGAGCAGCACCTTAGAGTGGTTCTTCAGACTTTGAGGGATAGTCAGTTATATGCCAAGTTCTCCTAGTGTGAGTTCTGGCTGAGTTCAGTAGCATTTCTAGGTCACGTTGTATCAGCAGAGGGTCTTCAGGTGGACCCAAAGAAGATTGAGGCAGTCAAGAGCTGGCCTAGACCAACATCAGCTACAGAGATTCAGAGTTTCTTGGGGTTGGCAGGCTACTATCGACGGTTTGTGGAGGGATTTTCATCTATTACAGCCTCGATGACCAGATTGACCCAGAAGGGTGCCCAGTTCAAATGGTCGGACGAGTGTGAGGCGAGATTTCAGAAGCTCAAGACAGCTCTAACTACGGCACCGGTGTTGGTTTTGCCCATAGGATCAGGGCCTTATACAGTCTATTGTGATGTTTCCCGTATTGGGCTTGGTGCAGTGTTGATGCAGGATGGCAAGGTTATTGCATATGCTTCCAGGCAGTTGAAGATTTATGAGAAGAATTATCCAGTGCATGATTTAGAGTTCGCGGCTATTGTTCGCGCCTTGAAGATTTGGAGGCACTATTTGTATGGCGTGGCATGTGAGGTGTTCGCTGACCACAAGAGTCTTCAGTACTTGTTCAAGCAGAAGGAGTTGAATTTGAGGCAGAGGAGGTGGTTGGAGTTGTTGAAAGATTATGATGTCACCACTTTATACCATCTAGGGAAGGCCAATGTGGTGGCCGATGCTTTGAGTAGGAAGTCAGCTAGTACGGGCAGTCTTGCTTATATTCTAGTCAGTCAGAGGCCGCTGGCTTTGGATGTTCAGGCCTTAGCCAATCAGTTTGTGAGACTGGATGTTTCTGAGCCCAGTCGTGTGTTGGCTTGCACGGTCACTCGTTCTTCATTATTGGAGCGTATCCGTGATCGGCAGTTTAATGATCCCCATTTATGTGTCCTCAGGGACACGGTGCAGCGTGGAGGTTCCCAGCAGGTTACCTTAGATGCGGATGGAGTTTTGAGATTGCAGGGGCGAGTTTGCATGCCCAATGTGGATGGACTTCGAGAGTTGATCTTAGAGGAGGCCCACAGTTCCCGGTACTCTATTCATCCGGGCGCCGCAAAGATGTATCAGGACTTGCGGCAGCATTACTGGTGGCGTAGAATGAAGAAGGATATCATAGCATATGTGGCTTATTGTTTGAATTTTTAGCAGGTGAAGTACGAGCATCAGAGGCCTGGTGGTTTATTTCAGAGGATCGAGCTTCCCGAGTGGAAGTGGGAGAGGATCACTATAGACTTCGTTACCGGACTTCTGTTGACTCGTAAGAAGTTCGAAGCGATAAGGGTTATTGTTGATAGGCTGACCAAGTCAGCACATTTCATTCCTGTGGCAGTCTCCTATTCATCCAAGAGATTAGCTGAGATTTATATCCGGGAGATTGTTCGTCTTCATGGTGTGCCGGTATCTATCATTTCGGACCGGGGTACACAGTTTACCTCGCGCTTCTGGGGTGTAGTTCAGCGAGAGTTGGGCACACGGGTTGAGTTGAGCACATCGTTTCATCCTTAGACGGACGGTCAGTCCGAGCGAACTATTCAGATTTTGGAGGATATGCTCCGGGCTTGTGTTATTGACTTTGGAGGCTCGTGGGATCAGTTTTTGCCTTTATCGGAGTTTGCCTACAACAACAGCTACCAGTCGAGCATCCAGATGGCTCCTTTTGAGGCTTTATATGGTAGGCGGTATCGGTATCTGATTGGGTGGTCTGATCCGGGAGAGGCTCAGTTGATAGGTACGGATTTGGTTCAGGAGGCCTTGGACAAGGTCAAGATCATTCAGGATAGGCTTTGTTCGGCTCAATCTAGGTAAAAGAGTTATGCATATCGTAAGTTTCGAGATGTAGCTTTCACGGTTGGTGAGCGAGTATTGCTCCGAGTGTCGCCTATAAAGGGCGTGATGAGATTTGGGAAGAAGGGAAAGCTTAGCCCTAGGTTCATTGGGCCGTTTGAAATTCTTGATCGAGTGGGAGAGGTGGATTATAGACTTGCATTGCCGCCTAGCTTATCAGTCGTGCATCCAGTTTTTCATGTATCTATGCTTCGGAGGTATCACAGAGATCCAGCCAACGTGTTAAATTTCAAACCTGTCCAGTTGGACAAGGACTTGTCTTATGAGGAGGAGCCGGTAGCTATTCTAGACCGGCAGGTTCGTCAGTTGAATCCAAAAGTTTTCCTTCGGTTCGTGTTCAGTGGAGAGGTCATCCTCCTAAGGCATCGACCTGGGAGTCCGAGTCTAATATGCGGAGTCGTTATCCTCATCCATTTACCGACTCAGGTTCTTCTTTCTTTTGTCCATTCGAGGACGAACGGTTGTTTTAGAGGTGGAGAATGTGACGACCCAAAGAGTCATCACCTGTTTTCTTTCTCATTCCGTGCTTCCGAGGCCTTGGAAACCTCATTTCTAGTTTCCTCAATTTACGTGTGCAGTCAGGACGAGTAGCCGGAAAGCTTATATGTGAAATTTTGTGAAAATGATAAATTTTGATATTAAAATGAGTAAATTTGACTTTGGTCAATATTTTGGGTAAACGGACCCAGACCCGTGATTTGACGGTCCCAGAGGGTCCGTGGAAAAATATGGGACTCGAGCGTATGCCCGGAATCGAATTCCGAGGTCACGAGCCCGAGAAATGAATTTTTAAAAGAAATTATTTTTTCTGAAATTGTTAAGGAAAATAAAAATGAAAAATTGAATAGAACGTGTTGTTATCGGGCCCGTATTTTGGTTCTGACGTCCGTGCAGGTCTTATATGTGTTTTAAGATATTTTGGTGAAGTTTGGTTGAAATCGGACAACGTTTGACGTGTTTCGGACTTAAAACACTAAATTTGAAAGTTTATGCAGTTTGAAGAAAAAAACTAGTGATTTTGAGGCTTGATTCATCGATTTTGATGTTATTTTGGCGATTTGATCGTAAGATTGAGTTCGTAGGATGTTGTTGAGTTAGTGTATGTATTTGGCTAGGAGCTCCGAGGGCTCGGGAGTGTTTCGGAGGTATTCCGGGGTGGTTTTGAACTTAGAAAAATTGCAGAAAAGTCTGCAAGGTGCCCAGTCATTTCCTTCTTCGCGAACACACTCTCTCTCCCATGTTCGCGAAGCATCAGAATTTCCTTCATCACGTTCGCGTATAGTATCTTGCATTCGCATAAGCCAAATTTGGGACCCCAGTATCTTTCCTCTTCGCGTTCGCATTCAACGGTTTGCGAATGCGTAGCATTGCAACTCTCTTCATCACGTTCGCGTGGGCTTCCACGCGTTCGCGTAGGCCAATCCCTGGACCCAAACTCTTCTCTTCTACGTGTTCGCAATTAGCCTTCTGCGTTCGCAATGCCTATTCCTATTTACCCTTCGCGAACGCGATCCCTTTTCCGCGAACGCGAAGGGCAATTTTGACCAGTTATTTTAAAAGTCTAAAAACATAACAGTGACGGGTTTCATTCAAAATATACACGAACCCTTTCTTCTCCAAAGCTTCTAGGAGATTGTTAGAGCATTTCTTCACCAAAACTTCTTGGGAAAGTATTGTTTAACTCGTTTTCTTCATTTTCCATCATCATCTATTGAAATCCTAGACCTAAAACATGTAATTTAGGATAGAAATTGGGGAAAAAGGTAAAGTTAGGGTTTTCTATATTTTCTTGATTTAGACCTCGTTTTGGTGTCGAATTTGAAAACAAATTATATATTCGGGCTCGTAGTGAATGGGGGATTTGTTTTTGGTCCGAACCTTGTGTTTCGACCAAGCGGGCCCGGGGTCAATTTGGGAAGAAAGCTTGGAAATCTATAATTCGGCATTGGGTTTGATTTGTTTAGCATATATTGATATCATGAAGTCGTTATTGTATAGATTTGATTGAGTTGGAGCCGAATTCTAGAGAGAAAATGGTTGTTGTAGATTGATTTGGCTGTGGAAGTTGAGGTAACTGTTTGGTTTAACCCTAGCTTGAGGGAATAGGAGTTGAGTCTTGTTTGCTATTTGCTAATTGATCGAGTACGATGTATAGGCATGGTGACGAGTATCTATACATTGGTGTCTAGCATGACCGTGAGTCTTAAATTGCTAAATTATTATATTCTTAAATGAAGCTGATGAGACCTTGATTGAAGGCCCTTAAAATTGAGCAAGTAATTGTTATGACTGAGCACTGGTATTAATTGTGTTAAGCAGAAATTGAATAAGTTTGGTTATAGCTAGATTTTCCTTGTCGGGATAGTTGATTTGATATTTTGTTCCCTTGCCGGGAAGCTTATTATATTCGCTTGATCCCTTACCGGGAAGCTTATTATATTATCTTACTCCCTCATTGGTGTTTCTCTGTGGTATTATGTTTTAATGGTATGGGATCGAGTGGTATGCCTACAACATATGATATATTGAGATGGGACCAGGTGGTACGCCTACCGCACATGATATATTAACATGGGATCGAGTGGTACGCTACCACATATAATATATTGACATGGGATCGAGTGGTACGCCTACCACATATGATATATTAAGATGGGATCGAGTGGTACGCCTACCACACATGATATATTGAAATGGGATCGAGTGGTACGCCTATCACATATGATATATTTAGATGGGATCGAGTGGTACGCCTACCACGAGTGATATTAAAATGGGAGCGAGTTGCACGCCTGTAACGAGATGAGTTGAATATGAAAGTTGCCTTGTCTATTCATTATTGTTACAAGTTAAACTGTAGTTGTACTTACCATTATTTCTGATATTTGTTTCTAACTGTTACCCCTGAAGCATGCTCCCCTCCCCGGTTCAAATTGTTATGTTCTTGCTATTTTTCGTTGTACTCGTATATATATCTGCACATGTTTACGTGATGTCCAGTCTAGCCTCATCACTACTTCGCCAGGGTTAGGCTAGGCACTTACCAGCATATGGGGTCGGTTGTGCTGATACTACACTCTGTGTATTTTTTCACAGGTTCAGGTTTCGAGCAGCAGCAGCAGCAGCAGCAGCTTTAGTTCGGGAGCATACCTTCAGTCCAGAGTGACCCGAGGTAGCCTTGCAGGCGTCTGCAGGCCCGGCTTCTCCCTTCTATTCTTACAGTAGACTGGCGTCTCTTTGTGTCACGACCCAAAATCCACTAAGGGTCGTGGTGGCGCCGGACACCGCTGTCAGGCCAGCCAATTAGATTACCGATTTAAAAATCCTTTTTAAATACATCAAATTC